>DWPT01007120.1:0-11002 GCA_018251895.1 Agathymus mariae mariae | reverse complement strand
ACTACCCCCTTGCTCAGCAGGTTGCATGCATCGCGTGCAGCGAAAATTGGCTTAAAATCGAAAGATGTCTAGAACTTCTTTAAGCTATTGCATGTAAAAAGACTATTGTAATTAATAATCAACACTAATGTCAAGTTAATAATCAGCACTAATGTCAAGTAATATAATCACGCAATGACCTAAACACTAATAAAACGTAGTTTAAGAGCAATTAATGTTGTACCTACATGTTTATATTTGCTCCTCGAGGTTTTTTAGCTTGTTGACGTATTAGCTAAATAAGACGTAACATCACAGACGCGAAGGTTGAAAGGAGAGATGTCATCGAATTGTACATAAATATCATAAATGCAGATTCATATTCATCATTCTATACTATTCAATTCAACTTGTAAATTATTTGACATTCGTTCTACTATTGAAGAATTGACAGAATTTTCTTTATGCTCCTTTGATTTATTATTAACTGTTTCAATTAGTTTTTAACGTTCTAAATAATGTCCTATCTCTAATCCGCAAGTTTCGCAGCAGTTGAAAGTGGATGATATAATAATAATTAAACCACATCCAATACAACGCCTGTTGACACTAGACTCTGAAGTGCATCTTATTATTTTATTATTGCAGTTTTCACATCATTAATTTTACTACTGAGCTTTTTAACCATTCATCTATCACAGTAATGTTCGATTTTTGGCATTTCGCATTCGCTTAACTCTAAAAATATCAGTAACAAATACCTTTTTACTTAGTTATAATCACAAAACATGTGTACGATTAACGAAGAGAGCTACCTTTATTTTATTAAAGTCTTCTCAAATATGTCAAAATGCTGTTTAATTGTTAAATAATGTTTATAGTACATTATTTTACTCGCTAAAGGAAAAAGTTTCAGTATGATGGAAATCATACGAATTTTCATGATAGGAATTTTATTACGCAGTTTGTTTTTCATGTACCTTATTTATTATTTAGTTATGTTACTAAGTTTATGTTAGTTGTTTATATCGTTTAACAATATAGAAACTTAGAAACACAAACATATATATAGTCATATAGTCAACTTTTGATCATATCGTGAATTGTGATTATTTCTGTAGATTATTTTATACGGCTTAATAACTATTGTTCTACGAACTTAGCAAAATAAAAAAGCTTGATACTGGGATGATACAAATTTATTAAGATTTCAAAAAACATTTTTGGACTGCATTACAAAATGCAAATAACTTAAACAAATGCATTATTTTTATCCTAACACTCATTTCCACACTTCATTTCCTTATCACTCATATTATAAGGATAAATTGATTATTAATGCATATTGACATATTTGTACACGGTCGCAGCTGACTTAATAAAAAAATAAAAAATATATATATAATAATTATTGAAAAAAGATCGCCAATAACGTTCAAACTTTTGAAATCTAATGAAATACGTTCGAATATTGACGTCCAAGCGACTTCTGCTACAAATTTATTATTTAAAATGAACTTGAAGGAATATTCAAAATATTGTATTTTATTGATCGATAATTTACATGATTTCGAAAAGTTTGTTATTTTAGACACTCTTGTTTGGTCCCACTTAAATTTGGAGAAATAATACCCAAGGTTGAAAAACAAGGTTGTTGAAGATGTTCATGTACAGGCAGAAACATGGTCAATCAGAACATAGGCTTCGTCTACACTTGTCACAAACTGCGCTAGTCACAGCACCGTTTGAATCGAGTCTGTATTATCGCTGTAGTTCCAAAGCGGCCTCAGAACAGATCACTGTCATTTGTTTGTTCATGGTTTTTGCGTCTGTTGTATTTGACATGTAATTATCTCAGGCCGGTGTTGCAGTATTTCCAAATGTTATATGTGGCAAAATTCGTTCATATCATGCAATCACAAAATATTTGAAATGACCGCGGAGGCAATATAGTTTTTATTGTTGCTCGTTCAACTGAATTACGATCAATATCGTTGTCCATAAATTTGTGATTGTTCATTGACCGATATGAAATCTCAATTGCAGTATAGTGAAATCCGTAGCAAGCGATCGCGTAACCCCCGGTATTGCGTGTCATATAATTACATTTCTGAATGACTTTAATCCATTTGACCCCGCTGTAAGGCACGGACTTCTTATGGAAGGACTAGACCATTACTCACTTTGCTGGTCGAATGTAGATCGAGAGAAAGCTTAAAGGCCAAACAGTGTCAATGGTTTTTGTACCGCCCAAAGCCTTCGACGTGGTTTGATTGCTGGTTAACAATCCGGACCGATGGACGGAGTTAGCAGCAACCTTAAATGTAATTTGAAAACAATGTTAATCAAATCGGGACAGTGAAACACTCTAAAAGTGGTAAAAATCTCATAAATTGATCGTATTACCTAAGTTGTAACCTCACATCAATATTTACCTATACTCAGCCAATCAGCACAATAATGCATCAGAGTCATCCGATGGAAAATTAACAATAATTACCTGTTATGAAAAATGTGTTCTATACCTATATATGATCATATAATCTTAGAGAACTACTTATAACGAAAAATTTCCCGTGAGTTAATCAAAATCCCTTTTAAAGAATTACTCTTGCATCGAGGGTTTTTAGAGCAAAGCAGTTTATGAACTTTCTAAAAAATTGAAGGACTCTCGTTTTTGCATATTTCGAGTGAATAAATATAACTTACAATTTTTTTTTTAAATAAATAGTTAATTTGCGCCTTTGCCCAAGACTTTGAAAATTGGTTTAATCAGATCTGGGTCACCAATGAGCCTCTTAGTGGTTGGAACTGACCTTCGGACAGGGTTAGAAGCTGTTTCGGTGTGAAGTATTGTCGCATCTTCGCAAGGAACTGGAGTTTCCGCGCAGAACTTCTTCTTTCAATTTATAGTCTCTTGCCATCCATTAACATTCCTTTATGTCCATATATTCACAAGAAGAAGTCCCTGTCTCTATATCTCTCTATTTTGATTTAAGGGGTCGTCTTTGTTGGTGCAGTCCCTAAAAACCTGTACGTTTCTCTTGAATGATTTGCTTCTCTTTTACCACCTTGTACGACATGACGCCAACCTTCTCCATTAACTGCTTCATATAATTTATTCCTGGCGTGCATATCCCTTTCTTCCTTTCTACTTTGCCTTTGATGATCTTTTTTATCATAAGAGTGAAGGGAAGAAGAACACTAAAAGAAAGAATTGGGAACCGAAAAGGAAAATTAATTGGACACCTTAACTACTTTTTTTAATGCAAACCAAATAATTTATTTTTAGCGTAATTATGCAGCTCATAGAAAACATGTTCTTTCCAAATTTCGGCAAAAGGTACAGTGTCAGTAGTGTCCGAGTAAAATGGTTGAGATCAGACGGGCATTATGAAATTATAATGTTCCATTATTGTCACCTAATTTTTTTTATTTCAATATTTGACAAACGAGTAGATGAGCATCTTGGTGATGAGTCACCGTCACCCTGACTCCACTTTCTAAGTTTACAGACATTGTGGTTAAAAACATTTTACAGTTGAATGAAGATGGTTGGTAGCTTGCCTAGGAGGTAAATAACCCTACCACTTTACGGTCACGACATTATCAGGGCTAGCACTGAATACATATAATTCAAGGGTGAAAAAATAACAGTGCAAAAAGTTGTAATAGGTTTTAAATAATCAGTGGAAAAATGAAGCAGTAAACCTCAAAGAATCTCTTAAAATTTTTTTGGGAATAAAATATATTGCAGTTTTAGAGATCTTCCACTTGCCAATTTCAGAAATAACTTTGTGTGTTTGTGTGCTTGTCGTATTATTATTGAAATGAAATAAAAAAAAAACTTACTTTAGCTGTTAATAAAATGAGTCCATTTATACAACTAATAATTGAAGCGATCAGAAATAATCTTTCGATTAATTTAATTATTAACAATCTGATTTGTACAGTAAAAGAAAGATCTCCTACCGAAAGATAAGGACAGCAATCCATTCTTCCTTCAAATTTATTATTGAACTTTAGTTTAAAAAATAATCTATAAAATGTGTAATGTAAAAAATCTATAATTAAATTGATTAGAGTATTAAAGTAGATAAGAAAGCAGATATATTTTTTAAAGTTTTAATAGTTTCTTACAAAAGATTTATGTTTAGCATACTACTAGAACAAATTTTCCGCAATAAGTTCTATTTTACACTACCTATTTCATGTTACTTTGATTGTGTATTAGCTAGTAGCGACATATAATATTTATACATATATTTTAGATTTAGTTTAAGAAATAAAGATATCCCTTAGTTTTTATGAAGTTGTAAAGACAAAATAAAAGCTTTTTAAATTGTTCAAATTTTACACAAAACAATATGAACGGTTTAGATCAATAGCGAGACGAATTATATCATTATATAATTACGTCGTCGAAATTTTATTATTGAAAATATTAAATAATGTTTGAAAAGTTGCTCGAGCTATATTCAAAATAAAATCAACGTCCTACAATCCGTACTGGCAGGGATTGTGGACTCTGAACTTATTTGCGGCGCATCAAGTTTGTGAACGCAACGTGAAGGTGCTGCGGCTGCAGCTGATTCTACGATCGCATCGAGTGCCCACCCAGGTAACACCGTTTATTCTCCATGACGAAACACATTTTCTACACAAAAGTGGAAGCAAAAAATTACGGATCGAATTTAAATAAGCCTTTAGCCAATGCTGCCGAGTTCGGGCGGAGTGCGCTCTTAAACAAGGTAAAACAAGGCTTTGAATATTTGAAAAACAAAATTAATTGTATAGTTTAATGCCTACAATAGATTTAAGTTTAATAATTTAACTTAGAAATTGTGTAGGAAAGGAAAATACAAATTGAATTATAATCGGTGTTTTAAAAAGTTCTGTTTCCCAACAAATTGTGTCACATAGTAAATATATAACATATTGAATGATGTATCTTTGAATAGATTTGCGATACATATATACCTTTAACAAATAATTGATGTATGTAATGCACGTTTAATTTTTTATCAGATAAATACTATTTTATGGTTGCTATTTCATAGTGATATCTTACAAGTACTATAAATCTCAATTGAGTACTAAACAAAAATGTTCTACAAATTTGACAAATAGTTAGCATACAAATATGACTTCATGGAGAAAACGACTACAACAAAATGTAATATTTCTTTTATTTTAATATTAAATATGACAAACTAGTCACTGATGTTAATTCATGGCCCCATAAGAAGAATCGAGGAATTCGCTGTCCACTATTAGCTAACTGTAAACTGAACTAACATGACATCTAATGCCATTTTTTATTGTAGAATCACTTTGGTTGATGAGTAGAGCTCCTTAAGGATCTAGCCTAGAGCATAGGCTTTCATAGTAACCAATCAAAATATACGAAATTTCTATACCGTCTGAAGACCTAAAACTTGGTCTAACGACTATCTAAATACGATAGAAACCGACGTCTTTATAGCACAGAAGCGCCATATAATTCAATCTGTAGCTGTGATCCATCCAGCAGCCGACAGTGCCTACGTTGCTTAAAATCTATCAGTTGCGAAAGACAGAAGTCGTGTCAAGGGCATGAGTGCTTTTTGTCCGATACCCGAAAATAACAATAGGCATAGTATTATCAATGACGTTAAATGAGTTAACAACCTTTGCACAGACTGCTATAAAAGCAACAATGTTGGCGACATTGCCTCTGAATAATGAATACTATGTGCGTAATCATATCATTTGAAAGGCGCGAAGAGTGCCTTGTGGTTTCAAATTGTTAAGCAGAACAGTCTTAGATTGAACTTATGCTGCATTTATACTCCGTTTTTACGTGTAAATGAAACATGTTTAAATAGATTGTGTATTCGAAATCTTCAGCGAAACTCATTGTTTCCGAAATGCGATGATTTGAAATAATTAAATCTATCATTTCCGAAATCCTCAACGATAAATGTGTTATAAGTGGTATGTTAAAATAACGAATATTTTCCTGTTCTCATAGATGCTTTGTTACATTTAACGAACAGTTATTCGTTATTTGTTAAGTATTTACTCATAACAAACAAACCGTTACTGTTTTGTTCAGCGATCAAAATGTTTGTAACTGAATAACTATACTTTGGTAACTCGCCTTGATAGTTTTAGCATTAATATGGTGCTTATATTGTAACGGACCATATTGAGAACTTTTTAAAATTAAATAGCTTTATAACAATCAGTAAATATATAAAAACATGATACAGTGGAATTTCAGAAAGAGATTTATAAAAATAAATTATTATTACGTAAATAATATAATTTTAACTATTTACTTAAATGAAATAAACTCGCTCATTATTCCAGTGCGGATCAAGACATTCGTCATATATTTACGAATGTTTATAGTAAATTAAATACGATTGATGAATCTTCACAGAACAAATCTTCATTATTGACTTTTTAAATTTGTATTAGGTGTCAAAATAAAACAATGGCCAAGCGTATGATAATATTATCCATTGTTCATTGTACCAGCTAATATTTATCAATGAAACAAAATTAATGAAAAATCACGTAGGCACCCGCGATTTTACGGGTTCGGTAGCCGTATGTCAAGAAGTAAGAAATCATTTCATTTTAAAAATAAAAAAAAAAATCATTGAGAGCCTCTAATCTGTATATAACAAATGTTATACTCTGAGATTATTGCCATTACAGAAATTAATTTTCCAAATTTTTCAAAATTTTCATTTTTCAGAATTTTCAAAATATACATAGAATACACTTTGAACCGTTTCAAAATGAAGTATTACGTTAAGTATAAAGATGGCATTTTAACATTAGGATACGACATTTTAAAATGTTTTCGGAATTGTTCTGTATTTCCTCGATAGTTTACGACTACCGAAAAAATACCAAATTCTCCGATGAGGATCTTGACAATATAGTGATGAATTAAAATTGATCCGCATTTTCATGTATACTCACTCAATGGATTATAAAAAAAAAATCTGAAATCCATAATTTGAAAAATAATCCGATGATTTGTCTTTAGTTTTAAAGAAACCAGTCTGAATGCACTGTAAGTTATACAATCCTCAAACAGAGTTTTAACTGCTGTTGGATCACGAAATGAATAAATAACATAGTGGAAATAAATTCAAGTTTATTAATTAATATGATGAAGGCGCAACCAATTTCACTGTCTATCAATATACACACAGTAGCGGCATACATTAAAATACGTCACCGTCCCTTTTATTGACCTGCAGGAAGTGATGCGATGGCACCTCTACATACTTACATTATCCATTAACCAGTAACCCTCCTCGCCTCGCTGTAGAAATGTAACTGGGCTACATTATGAATATGTTGGATCGAGTCATTGTTTTAAATTGTGCTCGTAGTCAAACCGATTCAAATTGAAAATGACGGGTTCTATACGAATGATGTCCCTTTTTATCCGCTTTTATTTATCTCACACTTGGTTCATTTGTGTCTGCCGGCGGCAGGATGGTTGGAGCTTTGCGATAGCAATTTGAGGCACTTTCCGACACAAGATAAATACACGAAAGTGTAATAATTTTCAATTATTGATTCATAAATTTAATTTTATTTATTTAATTTTATTATAAGCTTTCAATAAAAACGTGACATCTATCGGCACGAATAGAACTACGATATTCGTTCGTTAAACTAGTACAGTAGTATATATTTTAATACGAACATCGTTGCATAGATGGCATAAAAACAATAAAGAAACAATAAAATAACAAAAATTCTCTTATGCAAGATAATCAGCAGGATATAAATGCATTTACATACTTATATTAATTGTAATTATTTAGTTCAGTTTACTATTAAAGAATGTTTTTTTTATACAACTATAATTTATCTCTCATGCTCTCGAAATAAATATCAAAAAATATTTAAAAAGCACATTCAGGGGCGGCTTAACCTATAGCGCAGGGTGTGCAATGCACACGGGCGCCGCCGTCCCTTGGGGCGCCGCGGCGCTCCCTGAGACAGCTAAAAGCATCGTCTTGGACCATCATGGTACAACAGTGGCGGCGCTTAGTTTCGCAACAGAGATGTGCTACAGGCATAAAAACAATGAGTGTTATTCTGCCGTCAAAAGAAGAAAGGCCGTAACTAAATAGCTTGTTTGAATATGAAAAAACTTTCTTGTTACGACGGCAAAATTAATAGTTATATCCGCAGGGGGGGGTCAGGCCTAGGGGGCGCCGGGGTTTCATTGCACACGAGCGCTAGACCTGCCCCTGAACACAATATAGAATATTTGTTTTATAAGAATATCTAAAAATACATAAAAACTTGTATCCTCGAATTCAACCCATGAAGAGTGAAATTTCAACATTTGTCCCAAATTTATTCTTTTTTAATTTAAAAGAAAGAAAGAGTTATATAATAATAAACGTTTATACACACACACCCCCTTACTAGGATTCCCTGTGTTGTGAGTGGCATGGAAATATACAAATATGACGTTACAAACACCCATTACCCGAGAACAAACATTTATCTGTCACATAAATGTCGGCCCCGCCCAGGAATCGAACTCGGGACCCCTCGCTCGGCAGGCAGGGTCACTACAACGTGAGCTACGGGGTCTTCAGTTATGAATAATTTTATTACAAATATGGCGGCCTTTCACATAAATATAAATACTGTACAATTTTGAATCTTCTAACCTCAGTAGTTGCATTTATAACAATGATCGCTGGTAGCAATATATAATAAGTGCCTCCACCAGTTCAAACAGCAAGTGAAGGTGTCGGTCTCGACAGTAATCGTGGATGTCAGTTACTGCAATATCCGAGACCTTCGAACGATTCAACCTTCAGACAACTCGCTCCAGAGCACCGCGATTGAGTACGCTTCAGCTTCAAACCTTCTAGGAAAACACAGACAAAGTTGTTCTTTTCATAGGGCCGCTTCGTTTGAAGTGGAGATCATTTAGCGAACGGGTTTCTTCTTTCTCTGCAAGACGTTGTTGATGGATTTGATATTACGGACATTAATGTGCGGCGGTTATCAGTTGCGTAAGCTGACCCATCTGTGAGCTGCGAGTTTATTGGCTATAAACATAAAAAATTATAATGTGCTACCTCTTATTAATTATAATATCCACTCAAATTAATTGTTTTATAATTATAATCAAATAAAATTAAAATATATCTTAGAAAATAACAATACAAATACTTTCACGGTCAACCTGTCGCGAAAAGGTCGAATTGGTAATTGAAATATATTTAATGGATATATATATATATATATATAGCATTACAGTGTCGAATACTTTTATTATGCTGATACAAGAAAAGATAAACGGTTTCAAATAAAAAAAATAGTTTTTAAAATCTTCTGGGACAATATCCGAAATCCAATCAAAAAGCAGGTTTACGATTTTGTCTATGGCTGGCAATTAATTCAAATTCATTATTTTCTGATTCAACTAGCGATTTGAAAATTTGTTTTAACATTCAGAAAAAAAAACGGCGAAATTAACTTCTTAGCACACTTTTTAAATTAACATGTGACAAATACAAAGTAGAACCTGTGCAAAAGGGGATGGGGCACTTTTGCCGCCGGGCGGCCTCATTTAATATTCCTCTATAGTTTTATACCTACAAGCTGTATTTTCACCTGTCCTTAGTGCTACCGATGCTGTTGGGCAGCAGAGACCATGTACCTATTATAGCGTGGCGGTGGTGAATTCACCTGTGAAGTAGCTATTCGCGAATTGTAAATGTTTGCATAACCGTTGATTTTAGGGAGGTCATTATTCAGGTAGGGAATCGGTGTAATTGTATCAACGCAATTTTACAAGTATGATGTTACCTGAACTTAGTAAGCTCTAGTTTATTCAAAGAACGTGTAGAAATACAATTTAGTTATCCTATATTTGGAATAAATAATTTCCGTATTCGTTGGAAAATTGTAAAATAAAATTAATTATTACTATTTCAGTATTGTTGATATTTACAACACCGATATATTATTTATTTATTGAAATTTCTAAAAAGTATTTCAAAAACCCACGCTACATCGCGGCATATTAATTATCCGTCAAAGTGACTTGGCGTTTTATCAATGATGTCGCCCTTGCGGTTTATAAATATGTTTACTTTTCCTTGAATCTTGGGTTTATTGATTATGACTTACATAAATTCTCACGATGATTCAGATAAAAATTCAAAGTAGTAAAAACGTTCAGATAAAAGTTCTGCAACCGAAAAAGGTTGTTTTGGTGTCATTAAATATGAAGAAGTTTCTTTTAGGGACATATACATAGCTTAAATATCTACATCTAATGGCTAATTTCTGGAAAAATAAAAAATACAAATAATACAATTTAATGTTCAAGTATGTATGTATAATATACTATAAAATATAAATATATTAATTTATTAATTAAGTGATTACATCTTGTAGTTTTATACATCTAATTGTATAAGATAATAAGTACATGACAGATAGTAGTTAAAAAAATAATTAATATGTGAGATCACATATAATTATTATTCACGATTTTGTTTCTTACCGGCCTTAGAGTTAAAGCTTTTCAGATTATTACGCATAAGGCATTTAAATGTGTGAAAGATAAAGTTAAAGAAGACATACTGATGTCTTCTATTAACCATTAATACTGACCATTAATACTGATTAATGGTAGAATATAATATAATATAATAGAATATATAATGCATACTTTAACATACTGAATTTTTCCATCGAATACTTTAAAGTCTTTAAAATTGAGTAACGTACAAAAATCATTCTGGAACGCCCGTAACACACATTTTGTCTATACGATTGTCAGATTCATCTTCATTTAGGGTGTAAAAGGCTTCATTTATCCTTGAGACGAAGTTTGTAATGCTGATGGTCGGACGAGGCAAAAACGTACACTCCCTCCTTTTGGAGGCTGAGCTGGTGTAAAAGGCTTCATTTATCCTTGAGACGAAGTTTGTAATGCTGATGGTCGGACGAGGCAAAAACGTACACTCCC
>DWPT01007119.1:0-11002 GCA_018251895.1 Agathymus mariae mariae | reverse complement strand
ATATTCAGACTGCCGCTACCGATATTATCCGAAACTTTTTTATCGGATTCGGTGGTTACGGTTTCGGATGTATTTTCGTTCCGGTTACGGAGCTCCATAAAATCCCTGATACAAATCCACGTATATATACATCATTCCAAACTTTCATGTTTAAGTTACTCATCTGTCACCTATTAATTGTTGTTTTAGTTGAGCAATAATATTCTCAACTCGTTATAAGTATTATCTTTTCTCAACGTGTATTCTTTGTTGAAATACACAAATTCTTCATCTATCATCATATATACACATATGTTTTATATATATATATATATGTCTGTGTGTGTGTGTGTATTTTTATATGTGCATAGATACAACTTAGTAACATAAATACATTTAGTAATAGGCTAGTGAGGCATCTACCGGTGGCTGGCTCTCGCACTGCTGTATACAAATTTAAAACAACTTGTGCACGCCATTTACACAAAAATAAACTTGTTTATACTTAACAAATTAATTTTGACCTATTACACACAAAATATTTGTTAAGCTCTTAAATACACATCACGCGGTCGCCAAATTCGCTCTATTTCTTCCCCATACGTATTCTGTCTGTATTGACATATTTCTATTACTTCATGTATTGTTTCCGGCGAAGGGCGAAGTGTTTCCTAGTGTCACACGGAAATGTGTGGTCTGGGAACATTTCGCGCTATTGTGCATTATGTTTATAAAACTTTATTTTATGGTATAAGCAGTTGTTAAAGGCACTGAGAATATTTTAATGATTGTATTCAAGATATTTTGTTAACTGAAAATGGGAGCAGGCGATACATCATGATTTAAATAAATAGTTGAGAAATATGTGTCTTATTCATTTATTGTGCACAAATAATTTTGGCCATTCATAATAAAATTATATATTTAACTTTAGAAAAGTCCATAGCAATAAAATTATAAAAAAAAAAACAATAAGTTGCATCCTCTTATTTATTTCTAATTAAAAATCAAGGTTTCTTTTACTTTCCCTAATTAATCCAACTTTTTTCTATATGTGTACTTAAGTAGGTTTACAAGTATTTATTGTTGTCTAAATATTTAGTGACGTTGTAAACTTGGTGAGTACATAAATATATTTATATTAAAATCTTATTGTATGTGTGAACCTGCTTCCATTATTTTACTACAGACGCATGTTATCTGTGTCGTGGTGTTAGTATTAACCATTTCATAAAGTTATGAATCGTTTCATGAAGTGACCAGTTGACGGTTGGTCGTATTGTTTAAACATCGAGGTTTAATGATTCGGCCAACCGTGGATAGATTGGTTCATGACAGGGCATTTTATGAAATGGTCAATGCTACCATTTGGCCACTACATAAACTGGCAATAATTGCACTTTAGCTTCTGCTATATTTATGCTTGATTCCCATCTCCGCTAGCTGTTTCTCTTATTTTATTTTATTTTCGCTTCAGCCCCATTAAGATTGCGAGAATATTCTCCTCGCCCGATAACATATCGATCAACTCCATTGAAAGCAGCCAAGGCTACCAGGATTCCGATGGCAGTAATCTAAGCATTTGCTATAGAAAAAAACGAAAACTGAGTCTTACCGTTTTAAATAGAGGACGGGCCAGAAGCCAGAAAGCCCCTAAACGAAAAGCCCAACAGCATACCCACGAAGATTTGTCCAGTGATTCGAACATTACTTTTGTTACTGCCCCGCTAAAATCAGCAAGCCATCAAAGTTCGAGTTTAAATACGGAAGTTTATAGGTCGGAATCATATCAACTGTTATTTCCACAGAGTCAAAACTCCATTCAGCCTCTGGAAAAGATAGAAGAGGGAAGTTCTACAAAAGATAACTTAAATTTTTCAAATAAAAACGACGCTGCATCAGATAAGCTTGCTGAAAAAAGTTCACTTTATGTAAACGAAAATAACAATCCCAGTCCCGCTTTCGTTAGTTATGAAGAAAATTCTAGTAATGTGACTTTACCGCCGTCCCCTGTACTTTCAATAGTTGAAAAACTATCACTTAGCAAAAATGCGCTAGACAACACTTATGACGTTGACATGCCTGATGATAATTATGATGGAGTAAAACAAACTATGCTTAATGATTATATGGTTTTAGATACTGACATGTCCGTGCCATTAATGGAACAGGAGTGTGATCTCCAAAGTAATGACCTTAACGAAACGGAGTGTCATTTTAATTTTAATGTACCAGAAACTTCTCAAAAAATGTCAGATTCATTTCTAAGTAAAGTGGGTGCTGTAAATATATCGGAACCAACATTATCTGAATCAATTCACCAAAAACTTAAAAATCTACTTTTAGAAAGCGCTAAAAAGATAGCAAAACAAATGCATGAAAATAATGATAACGACAAAATAGATAAGATGGAGATTTGTGTCCCTGATAAACAGAAATCAAAAGCAAAGAAACGCTGCTCTACACCGCGAAAAAGGCGAAGTAAACAACTTTCTAAACGCCGTAACGTCGAACAACATATCGAAGAGGAACATGTCGAATCTTGTGGAAGTGAAAATCCTCGCCCGCCGCCTATGTTGGTTGTTACAGATACTACTGAAGTGAACGATAACATTGCCGCTACTGACGTCAGCTGCAAGAGAAGATCGGAAAGGATCAGAAAAAAGAAGGATGTAATCAAAGTAAAAATACTAAAGCCTAAAATGAAAACAAAAGAATATAATTCAGACAATACAACGCAACAACAAGTCAAGACGTCGCTACAAGCAGACAGTGGAATAAATGACATGGAGTCCGGAGTGTTTCGAGGATTTGATGATAGCGTGGACCTCATACACAACCACTCGGACACATGTGTACAAACACGCGAATGCCTTGGCGACAGCGTGGAAATTATTGACGATAACGCAACGTCAATCATATCGTTGAATTCAAACTCAGGACCAATCAAAAAATTTAAAAGTACATCGCTACCAGTATCAACTGAAGATAAGTTATCAGATATATGTTGTGAACTTGCTCAAGATGCGACAAATTTATACACAGGTATGAAATTTTGTATTTTTAAACTGTCCTAATAATACATGTTGTGTATTATTTAAAAAAATGTCCTCATGTTTAAGCAATGTAGCCATACAAAGGGCGCGAGAGATTTCTCCATCTTACAGTTCAGTTGTGGAACGATGTTACGCTTATTTTTGATATTTGAATTTATGCATCGCCATCTTAGATTCCAATACGGGTTACGTTTTACGATATGTTATGTTGGGCATTTTGATTATGTCATGCCACAATATATGTCAAATTATTCTCAAAAAAATATAGTAAAATAAAATACATTTCTCTAGTATGATGGAAACTACGAAAATGGAAAAGTCAGAGTAAATTTTCCTATATAAATTAATTCATATAACAAATTTCGATTACGCTATCAAACCCCTGGCATCATGATTTCACCATCAAAAATTATGTTCTGCATTAATGAACTTTCCCCGTCGATTAATAACTCAACTTCTTTAACTGAATTTTTCTCTCATTCGATACTTCCTAAATAGTAGCAAGTACGTTATATTCAATAGGTAGCGGCATCATAGCTACCGAAGTTGTATTTTTTTTTAATGTTTGAAGTATATTTAAGACTGAAAATACATATAAGTACTTATAATACACACAGTAAAGTCAAAGTAAATTATTCGTACAATTCGTTGATTTTGAGACGTACTACGCGTCACTATTGACAATAAAGTATAATAATTTTACTTAAAAAAGTGATGTTTGTAAATTTTTATGTGGAATAGCGTCGAAATAAAATAGCCGTAAATGTCCTTCGCAATTTAGATGACGGTATAGAGGTTATGGTGCCAAAAGCATCGTAATAAGTTTTTTGGAAGTAACAAACTTTTTTGTAAAATCTCTTTATGCATACATAACAAAATATCTTCATGGATTTTACAGCGTCGCTTTTGTAGTCAAGATAGACTTCATATTATATTATTGCTTTTAATCTATCAATGCAACTGCTTTTTTATTGCAGCGACTGAAATCCCACAGTGCACATCAAAAGAGAATAATTTCAAAAGCGTTACTACTAATATTTCTCCTGTAAATAGTCTCTTAACAGATGATTTATCAGATGAAATATCTGATCAAAACAACTCGGTCCAAAACCGAGTTACTAGGTGGTATCTGTTATCGGAGGACGAGGCTTCAAATACGAATAATGTTGATGTAGTTGTAAATGTACCTAACAGTAATGCGCGTTATGGTGCCAACTTGCGAGAAATTTTTCCAATTACATGTGCTGTGCCAGATTTATCCACGATTACAGAGGAAAATACAAATAAATTTGTCATGGATGGAAATACTCGAAGTCAATTTGATTCTCAAAGTTTGCCTAGTGTTTAATTTATTATTATTTGTTTCAAATATTTAAATAAAATTATAATTGTTATGATGTATTGATTATTAAAATATAAAATGTCCAGTATGTATAACTTTTTTATTCCTTTCTTTAAAGGGTGTAAGGATATTCACTTAACATTGATGTATTCGGTGTTTACCATACGATATATCGAATTGATTCGATGCTTAGACAAATATCTATTGTATTCAATGTATCGATATATTTATTTATAGAAACATCGATAACTTTTTTTATTTTTCTCGAATCTATTAAAAACTACATAATTTAACACTACTTGATGAATTCAATTTTAAATAAGGTTCATAAGATAGTGACATCTGTGAGTGACCAGCTTAATTACCTAATCTATCCTGACAGATCTATCGACCATTCAATCTTAATGTATGTAGTCTGTGGATTCTATATGTTCATTTTTCATTATATTTTCTTTTACTCACTCTCACTCTTCTTGCGTCGTCTTCTACTGTTTGGCATCATTGTTTTGATTGTTTATCTAAGACAAGTTTATGTAAGACTAACTTGCTACTATAATTAATTACTCTAAAATAACTGAGTTGACACATATGATTATTACACTGCTAGTTTAGCTATGTTAATCTGGTCTCTGATTCTACATTCACACATAAAATCAAGGACCACAAACACTGCGCGTTTCACTGGAAAAAAGTAATATTAAACTTTTGTGAAAAGTATTCGATGGTGAAAAAATATCGATGTTTTCTAGCGATATATCGATAAACATTCTGGGATTCGATGTTTTACATCGCATATAAATATCGATATGTTTTTTAAGTAGACACTCCTAAAAGGGCGTACAAATTAGACCCAGAATACACTGAAATACATTACATTATTCTCCGGGCACAGCTATAGTACAAAGTACGTAAATACGAAAGTGCTTTAATGATCACTTAAGTGTTACTTATCTGTTATTCAGAAGAATCTAATTTCCATATTACATGATATATTTTCCTCAACCAAAATATGCAAAATAATAATTACAAGAATAGTTAAATCGTAATCATAGTATTTTAGAAATCTATATTAGATGCCGCTCCATTGACTTATTTGATCGACAAAAATAGGTTTATTAAATGTTAAGTTTAGTGATTCTTTCCTATCTGCAGAGTAGTATATTGCATGAGATTCTGAATTTTAGTATGATTATTCCTCTATTATTGTTATTCTACATTAAAAGTTTGCACTATGTGTTGTGTCGTTGTGTGCTCATCTTCTATCTATAGTCTATAGTTGCACTAACACAGTCCGTTTATAGACATCTGTGAAATTGTCACTGTCAAGCGTTCGTGGAAAATATGAATTGAGAAAGTTGATTATGGTACTGTACCTATCGATATGAAACTATATTAAAAAATAATTACGAAATATTGCCACTGCTATTGAATGTATCCCTAAATATGTGAACTCAGTTTATGTATTTTTTTCAAATTGATCCAGCTTGTCAATGTTTGTGTAACAATGCCGAGGTTTCTACCACTGAGAATATGTATTAGAGACTGTTTCGTTTTAATTCTTTTAGTTATATTCAACACAATTCATGTAACAGATATGGGTAAGTATTCGTTTAAAAAAATACGGAATGTTTAGTTTAATAGTTTTATATAATACATCAATTGATAATCTTACACTTTTAAGCAAACAATGAAATGGATATTCATAGCAAAGAGAGCAAAAGCAAGGAAGATACGAGTGATAAAGGAGTTAATTTCAGTGGCAATGATGAATACCTGAAGAGTTGTTTATCTGTTGATAAGGAAAATGTATCAGACTGTTCCTCACTGCAATATCCCTGCATTACTTGTGACCGAAGTATAGATTGTCGTTATGGTGGATTTTACAACTATACATGTGTTGTTAAACCAAAAATAATTTGTAATGTAAGTACATACATTATGTTTACTAAAGTAGAAGTTAATTACCATAAGAAAATTTGAATCAACTGAATTTCTTTTGTAGTGGTAACTGGATCATACCTTTTTGTATTTTTCATTTGACTTTAATGAATATATATAAATAGTGTGCATTTATTTTAATATAACTAATACACAGCAATACTTCTTTATTCATTCAGGGATCAAAAACATTCAATAGGACAGCAATGTGTAGATTTTGTTATCAAACTGAAAAATGGGAGCACCGTTGTGAACAGAAAGCAAATTGTAATTCATTGGCCTCACCTACAAAGTTTTACTTGTAAGTTTGCTTCATCTTCATTGATGATACATAAATTATCAATAGGACCTCTAAAATTCTGATGACAACACGGGTATATGAACTGAAGGAAATATAAGAATCTCTTAGAGATAAAATGGAAATAGATGTACTATACATGTAAATGTACAATCCATTAATCTGTGGAATATAGTCTCCATGGTATATTTTCAGAAAATTAGTACTGTTTCTGATGTAAATTTACTATTTTATCTTAGACTTATCTCACTAATAACTATTTTCAGACTATTTTTCTCTTCATTTTAGGACAAACTGTACAGTATCTGATGATGTTATTTGTTTAGGCAAAAGGAAGTTTCTTAAACAAATCAGATGTTCCTGGACCGCAGGCACTAGATGGGGAACAGCTTTAATTCTTGCACTAACATTAGGTGGTTTTGGAGCCGACAGGTTTTATCTTGGTCATTGGCAAGAAGGAATTGGGAAATTATTTAGCTTTGGTGGTCTTGGTGTATGGACACTTGTGGATGCTTTGTTAATTGGTATTCATCACTTAGGCCCTGCAGATGGATCTTTGTATATTTAAGAATAATAGACAATTTATTAGTAATAAAAAATTGTATTTATTTACCCCATTATATAATAAATTGTGTATTTAACTTGAACAATAATTATACACCAGTTCAACAAGTTCAGCTTTTTTAAGTCCAGTTAAAGCTGGTAAGTTCTTGATATCTCTGTGTTTAAGTATATTTTTTAACTCTGCTACATTGTAGGTATGTACTTTTTTAGCGTTAATTCTGCTTGCCAATAGATCTTCATCTATATTTTCCACTTTTATTCTTTTACTTTGTCCAGATTCATTTGTAGTAGCAGTTCGTTTAATAGATGAAGCTCCAAATGGTCCAAATATTTCTTCAAATAAGTCCTCCCTAATATTTTCAAATACTTTTGGATCAGGTTGAGTTGTATCAATAAATGGATGCAGTTCTTCATCTTCCAGAGCCAAAGATTCTAAAGCCCTATAAAGTGATTGTTGTTTTGGATTCTCAAACATATCAGGTTTATAATCAAATTTCATGCTGTTTATAATATCTCTCATCACTGATTTGCTTGCTTCACCCACAGTTTCATTACCTTCATCCTCAGTAACATTTGTAATATTTCTTACAGATTCCACAAAAGGTATAATGATTACATCAAATCCACAATCTACATCAAGGCCCAAAGGTTTTGAAGTAGGTGAAAGTGCAACTATTACAGGCTTTGAGTTGACCCGAGTGCAGAGAACACAAATAGCAACCACAGACATTTCTTTGCAAGCTTGATGTAAAGCCTTAAATGCTACTGTAGAACCTTCTATCGATGCTTCATTTGGAAATAAAAAATAACTCATTTTATGGTACCACTTTTCTTTACAGATTATTGTAGCAGGCTTAAATCCAAGAAGTTTTATTACAGGTGAGCCAAAAGGGTTTTTAATTTTCTTTATTTCAGCGTCGGTAAATTCAACTCTTTCTCCACCATATTCAACATACTGAAGTATTTCATGTTTAAGGAGTGGAACTTCTTTTGGCATACTTTGCTCACTGCCATCAACTGTATCGTCAGAGAAAATTACTTTCATGGTTTTAGTAACATTGGTAACTGGAGCATTGGTATCACGTTCTAAATATGACAGTTTCTGTTGTGTATAACCACTTCTTTTCAAAAAACTATAAATGCCTACACCAATTGATAACCCATTGCCAATTTCGAAATCTAACTTTGCAACAGCTAAGTGTCGATGTGACTCTTGATGCATTCGTTTTTCAATCTCTTTAACATCCCACATAGGTAAAGGTACTTTAAACTCTTGCCCTTTATTGGCCTCGAGTAAAAAGTTTTCGTAAAATGCACTTATTTGATAATGCTCTTTCGATATATTAATAATTCTTATATCAACATTAGAGTCAACTAAATCCATAACTTTTTTCAAAGTTGGTTTATGATCGGTAGCTATGGGAGGAGTGCGGAGTTCTGTCAGTATTATAATAGATCGACTTGAAAGTTGTTTTTTGAAATTCGAGAACGTTTTGCTACAGTGCCAAAGTACATCGGATAACTTTAGTTCCTTGGCTTCCGAATATGACGATACATCAAAGCTTCGCAGTTTTTTATAATCTACTAAAGTAGGTGTGATCAGTGGAAATATTTCAATCACACTTTTTGAATCAAAACCCGAAGCAGAGGTTTCTTCAGTACCATAAATACATACACTTATGTTGTGTGAACTCGATAGTCGTAGATAGTGCTTTACCAATTGACAAGTCGCGACATGTGCAACAGAAAATGTATTGTACTTGGAGTTACCTAAAGCATTAATGAGAATAATAGTTCCAGGTATACCTTTCCATAATTTGAAGTCTTCAACTTCGTCATCGGAGTCCATTTTTTATTTGATTATATTGGATTTTTATAAAAAAAAAACATACGAACGAATATTTTTCTTTCTTGTTTATATTGGCGTAGACACTAAATATTTTTTAATTGACGATTTAAATTGAATTGACATTGACAAATTAATATGACATGATAACACAGGTTAGCCAGTTACACTTCTGGCAATTTGTTACCATAGACTGTTACATTAGACTGTGCCTGTCTGGGACTACGTATGCATATAAGGAAATAATTTATTAATAATGGTTACTTTTGCGGGGGAAATGGCTGTATTTAAATATTGTTGACATTAATATCATTGAAAATCCACTAAATATGTCAATAAACTAGCGTCATCTGCTATCGATTGCCATAAATAATGAGTGAAATTTCATAACATACATTTTTATTTAATTCTATGGTTCAAAAACCTACATAAGTACTTCGATGATTCTAGTATTATACACAGCGCCATTTAGTTATACGAATGAAAACTACACTACTTAACATTGGTTACACTGCATTTTTCTGAGACTGATTTGAGATGGAATTTCTGAAAACTAAACATGAAGAGATATGACACGATGAGATGATTTGGACTAGTGTATCTAATAGACCATAAAAATACTGATAAAAATATCTACTAATATCGTCTAATAGGTATGGTAACTCTAAATCCGGAACGAAATATTAAATGAATAAAAGCTTATTTGTGTGACACGTGACAGGCCGACATATGTATTCGGGATGTACATAAAGTTAGCGAGCGTTTAATATTACCAGGTATCTTCTAAACTATATATTTTTTTTTTTCAAATAACTATCAAATTATATGTAAGGGTTTTTTAATTTATGAAATTCTACTATTATGATATTCCTTATACTTTAACATCCCTTGATACTGTAATTTAATTCATAAACTAAATGTAAGAAGTTGGCTACGCCATAAATATACTGAATTCAAAATTAAAAAAATAACTGTTATTTTATTATTGATAGAATTAAGCTTTTTGTGTGATATGGTTATGAGTCCGCATAAAAATAGTATAACCTAATTAAGAACCGAATAAAATGTTAATAAATAAGAGTAATAAAATAGGATCAAACAGATAATTAAAAAAGTGGAATTATTATGACCGAATGTAGCCCGTATACATATATGAGAACGATCCCAGTCGAGAGATATAAAATTAACTTCTAATTTTTGAATTTACTGATGCTTCTATAACTTATATTTAAATAAGTTAATAATAAAAATTAAACTATACCCCATCGTTACTGTATAAACGATTTGACAAACTACGGGACAAAACCTAAAACTAAAAACTATATCAAAGGCAATCTCTACAGTCCTATCCTGTCGGATATATATATATATATATATATAACAATACACTCAAAGCAGCAAGTAATAATGACTGCGGAGCGACTTGAACATTATTATATAGTACCGAAACTCGAATTATAATCCTGCATGCACTTTCACTTTCTCAAATTTATTTACAACTTTCAAACAACTTTTGTACGTATTGATTGGAAAATAATTATCACTTATCGTGAGGAAATCTACATCCCTCGTACTAACACAATAAAATATGCTCAACGTTGTGTGAAGTCTGCCAATTCGCAACTGGCCAACATGGACTGCTTCTATTTGGTTTTACGGGCTTTGTTTAAGGATTTTTGGTTTGCCAATAATGTCTTTTTGCCTGGAACAGGGTGATGAGAAATGTTCGAGGCTTTCGCAGTATTAGAAAAGACCTATGCCCGTAGAGGAGGGTTCATAATGGTTTGTAGTCACGTATACGTGTTTTTCAAATCCATTTGTGGCCATTTTTTCGATATGACCCTTCGCATTTTAAGAGGGGACCTCAGTCCAGCAGTTATTAATATTTATAATAATTTATTAAGCTATAAGTTTGAATACGAGCCTGGCTAACTAACAACCAGTTGTCTGAAACCAACCAAAAAATGTTACATATATTC
>DWPT01007118.1:0-11002 GCA_018251895.1 Agathymus mariae mariae | reverse complement strand
CGCAAATTCCTCACTGAGATACAGCATGTATCATAGGCCCTAATACAGAAGCTAGTCTTGTCTAAATACATGTGCACTTAGTGACATTAATATTAGATAGCTCGAAACGTTAAGCCTAAGAAAAATCTACGATATTTTTTATTTTTATATTTTTTGTTGTAGCTTATATTAGGCTTTTTCGTAAACACATATGTAGTAATTATATTATGGGTATAATTTTTTTCAAGAATTAATTTTGCCGCCTTATTAGGTACACCTACGAAGTTTCGTTCATTTTCTCTATGACGTAACGGCTGTCTCTTCAACTTTCATCTGAAAATTAAAGCACACATAAATGTAATTTTTATAATAAAATTAACTAAAAAGCTAATGTTTGTGTGCGTGTCAACATTACTTGGAAATGCGTTCAGATCGTAAAGTAATGTATAAGTGATAATGGATATTGAAGTTTACGAAACTTTCGATGGTTAATTTAACAACATGAGTTATCAAAGGCCTCTGTCTGTATTTCTGTTATAAAATAATTTTAGGAATTTCAAGACATAAATATATAGAAAAAGAGGAATTTAAAAGCATATAACTTGGAATACAAATGGGAGATAAGATAAACAGAGTGTCTTTAAATGTAAATATTGACTCATAACATGAGTAACATACTTGGTATAACCAGAAGACAGAAGTGTTACATTGACATGTATCATACAGCCAATGAATTTATCAGAAAGAGTGCGACTATTTGTTAAATGAATCGAACCTATTTTTACAATCATTTTATTGATATTTTTAAATCCTATTTAAGTGTTACAGAAGGTAATAGAAAGCTAAAGCTAATGTCATTAAATTTGATATGGTTTGACTTAAAAAAATATTTCATAACAAGTTGTTCCCGAGTTTAAGGGTGTATATAAATGTGAATGAAATAAAACAATAAAATGAGCAATGAAAACGAATGTTTTAAATGTCTGTGGCGATGAGTAAGCTTGTAATAATTTTTTGGTTGGCACATTTTATCATATGGTATCTATCTGTGTTTGATAAATAATATGTTTTCAATGTTATTTCGATTCATTGTTTCACGCATTACATGTTATTAGTATTATTCGTCATAGTGGTAATCCTGTGACACATAATTTTACACACCGGAACAAATCAATATGAGGAAACTTACACACTCAAGAGTGGTTATTGTTACCATTAACCACCAGGTGAGGCCAAGTATTATAACAAGTAAAAAAAAGTTTAAGTGCAAAGGAGTATGAAACTGGTTAAACTCAGATGGATAGATTATTACTTTAACCAGAATAGATTTGACAGAAGATTTGAGCTCAACAATGAGAAAGGAATAAGTGAACAGATGGAAATTGCTATTAGGAACCAAGCCGAGACTTGTCCATTGGGCACTGCACAGGGAAGGTATTGCATGCATTCATAGAAGATAGAAATAAAATATATGTATATATATATATATATATA
Source organism: Agathymus mariae mariae (assembly GCA_018251895.1). NCBI lineage: Eukaryota > Metazoa > Arthropoda > Insecta > Lepidoptera > Hesperiidae > Agathymus > Agathymus mariae. The sequence continues at coordinate 9,529 of DWPT01007118.1, read as the reverse complement.
TATATTTATTTACACTGGATACTTAAAGCAATTCAATTAGAATGGAAATGTTGTAAAATACACTAATAAGAAAGTATAGAAGAAAATGTAGTTTAAAAGACATAATACTCCTTTACTCTTCTTTTAAATGATGAAATTCATGTTGAAAGATTAAAAAATGTTTAAAGTTTAATTTGGTCATAAACACGGTATTAAAATTTATTTATTGTCTAATAATTGGATTTATTATAGTTTCACCATTGCACTGGATAGAAATATTTTTAGCGGGTCCAAGACCTGTAGCCTGCAACACCCAGGGGCTTTTGAGATTTTCCTTAAACTCAAAAAATACTTTATCACACTGTGCTCTATGAAAACTAGTTGTATCAGGTCGCCCAAAAATGGTTATTACATACCCCTTGCGCCGACAATGATAGATTTGCGCTTGATGTCTTGCGCGGGCTGTGGCCGGACCACGCCTCCCGCACCACCCACCAAGTGACCGCCGCCCGCACGGATAGGCTTGGCTAAAATAATATATTACTTATCAATGAATGTTGCTTTACATTAAAAAAAAATTGAAGATTTTTCTAATATATGTACGTGTAATTATATATCAAAATTAACACTGCAGCTTAATTATTTCAAAATTAACTCAAGTCAGTCAGCCAGATAAAAATTAACAAGTCATAGTAAAAAAAATAAAAGGTTTCAAATGATTGATTCAAATGATAATGATTAACTTAGTTAAATGTTGTAGTTGTCTTTGTTGGCAGTGACGAGGAATCCCGGGTCGGATTCTCACATAAATTATCAGTACTGACGTCAGCGATGAAATGCATGGAAAATAATTGTTAACTTTTACTTTTATTTCGAACTGTTCTACTTATTGGACTTTTAAGAACATATTCAGTAATTACCAATTTGTGCCTGCGGGCCTCTTCGGGCAAGATTCTTGGCGCGGACGGCTTCCTTGATCCTGTCCACTTCGAACTGATATCTCTTGCGGTCGCGCATCGCTCCTTCCTTAGCTTCCTGTTTTGTAAAAATATAAAAAACATTAATAGATAGAATGGAAATTTGTATTCAATTAGCTGCAGAGTTGTGATGAATGCCAATAATTCACACACGTGTTAAGTACTATATATATAGTTAAATCCTACTAATTCTGTTGCTAATATATAAGTTATATTCGTTTCAAATTCCTTAATAAAAAAAAGTACAGATAAATAAGATTTAAAAAAAATACACATCAAAATATGGCATAATACTTGCCATTGTTAGATAAATTGTTTTCAGAGAGGTTCCTGCTGAGGTTTAGGAATATGAAAATTTTATGGTTCATGTATGAACACACCAGTCGACAGTTTATACCTTGAGTGCGGTCTCGAGTGCCTTCACCCTCTCCATGGTGGCCCGAAGACGTTTCTCCAACTTGGGTAGTTCGCATCGCAGGTCGGCGTTGTCGCGCACCAGCTGCTTGTGCACCTTCGTCAACTGTTCTAGATTGTTCTCCAAGAACGAGATCTTCTGTTTCTGAGCCAAAGAACCGCCCTCTTCCTCCGCGCCTTCCTCCGAGTTTGTAGACTTCTTTATCCTGGCCTGGAAATAATAAATATAAGTTTTAATTCACTCAAATTTTACTTAAACTTAACCATGAAAAAATATCTAGTATAGAGGCAAAACAAGTGTTTGATGTATATCTGTTACATAAAATAGCGCCATTTTTGAAGGTTATTTGTGTTAAACATTGGAGAATGGAAATGCTAGTAACAATATAGCTGTTTCTACTGTTTTCACCAGACACTGTTTATGCTGTCATATTGAGTGAATAAAACTTGAGACCGAATATATAATATATGTAAATTTCTTGAGTACACTAGAAATACAGTTGTTTTTAACTAAGAACTATATTCTAATAAGTGTGCAATATTCTTAGTGTTCCATGCTTCCAATATCACTACAGAACATAATTTATTGATAAAGTATAATTTTCACAATTGTATAGTAATGTTGCAATTAAATGGGAGTACAACAGTAAGTACCTGCAAGTCTTGCACAAAGAGCTTCCGTAGGTTGTGCAGGGTCTGCAGCTCTTTGGCTACAGTGTCCTCCAATCCCTTGAGGTCTGCCCGCGCTTGCTCACGCCGCTCTACGCTTTGGCTGTTTGGAAAATTATTTTACATCAGACAGTATTTCTTCAAGTCACTCAAGTTCACTATATCAAGTCATTTCATTTAGTACATAAGATATATTTGGAAAGCCTTCTTGACTGAAAGTATTTGTGTAGAATTAAGTCAATAGTTATAAACATGTAAAAAAAATAAGTTTGCAAATAGCAAAAAAAAAATATTTATTGAAAATTTCGAGTGAGTATCAGCGCGAATATTAGCTATGACTTTTTTTTACGAAATATCATGTGTATGCTACATGTCCTAGAATTTTTTAAATTACCTGTTAGTAGATTGTGAGCTATCCTATCGCCCAGCACGCACCCATCCATATTTCGGAGCTCGATGAGTTCAGGCCGTAATTTAGAAAATGCCAACCCCCGGCAGAATGAATATGAATGGGATACGTGCGGAATAAAATGACAACTTAAAAACAAAAAAGCGAGGAGTCACAAGACTTTGTTACTACATTTAAGTTGTACTTACGCTCACTAAATGTTTGGAAACATATCATAACATTAAATTCGTTCAAGTTTGTGTCTGAGCCGATCAATCTAGAAAAGTGATAGTTCATCTAATGATTTATCCAATTGCGGTACACATAAATACATTTTCTAGACTAATTTGCTGGACCGATAGCACTTCACGACCAGGTATGAGTCGTGCAAATAGATTTTTGTTGAGAAATATTTATATAAAAATTGAGCAATCTATTGTGCACAACTTCAGCACCAATTGGCTGAGGCGACAATCACTCCTCGGCAATAAGAGTGCATACAGACTAAGGAAGTGACATGGACACTAGGATCAAATGCAATTCAACAATACAATGAGGCGTCGGTTAGAGGAATGGTGTGATGATGTGATCATATCGCGATGCGCTACTACCTCTCAATATAATTTTTACTACTTAAATAATAATCGCGACTCTAAATGCATAAATTGGAACTACGACAAATATATTTAAATGCTAAGTTTAGGAATGTTTAAGTCAGACAAGAGGTTTTTTTAATTACTAAATGGTTCCAGATTACCTATCGATACTGTGGTTTCACTTCATTTTGTTAATGAGTAAATATTACCATTACATAGCCTAAGTTACGAAAACCACTGATTATACAAGTCCAAACCGATCCAATGTAATAGAAAAATATTTTGATAAAAATATATGCTTCCCATCTCTTTATACATTCAATTCTATTTACAGATTTATTTACATGTTACCAATCATAGTTATTACTATTGCAGAACATAACCATTAGTTTTAATTTGTGCATATCTATAAGCATAATATATTATAACAACAATATCCCAAAAATGTTCAAGTTCTTCATGTAAATTTATACTTTAAGAAGACTGTTTTAACTTAATTTATCACACATAATCGATATAACAAGGCAGTGATATTTAACATAATGATTGGCCTGAACTTATCAGTGGTCCATTGCAGGGCCTGGCTTTCTTTATGTGATTGAGGAGACCTAGTGCTTGCTGCACCAAACTACTAAGACCATGTTGGTAGAGTATAATAACTAAACCAACTATCAGAACGATTTATTTCATCCGTAGGCCTCCGGCACGTTTTATTTATGACGGTTATCAACCACAAATAGGACCAATGACTGAACGTGTTTTCGAAGCATCGAAAAACTATAATGTGCACCCGATTTATATTTGTTTTTGAATTATCAGCTGCTTTCAACGAGGACTTCAACCGCGTCATATTTAATGAATACTTAACAAAACAAACCGCCGCACCTACATACGACGGAAGTCCTACAGTACTTAGAACTATATGTTTAAATTATTGCACCTACTTCCATGCTACTACTCTTATATCTAATCCATAAGTACGAACTATGCTACAACTACTCAATAGAATAGACAAAAAGCATACTCATTTGAAGGATAAATATTTTCAATATACAAAGTACCTACAATATGAACATTATTATTGACTAGCATCAAGTAAAAGCATTTTTAATGCAGAATAAAATATTAAATACATTTTCCCACGTCGTAAGAACTGAATACAACCGCCTTATATTCGAGTGTATATTAAAAACTAATCGTATTATTGCCATCAATATTAGCTATATAAGACAGTTGTAACAATAAAATAAATGGCAAATAAAATCACAGATGTTCTTTACACACGATATTAAATTACGTCTCAAAGCTAAATCACATAATTACGCAACTTTTGTCATACATACGCGTTATACTTTCTTTCGCCTATAAAATAATGACCGAAAGTAGTATCTAGTGAAGGTTATAATACAATGCATGACATATTCTTTAAGACTAAATCATATGTTTTTTTACAACCACGTAATTATTATGGACTTAGCTTTGATGCTTCCCAAAAGACACAGCAAAATAATGTCGGGTATGCAGACACCCGTGAACGCATCACAAAATAAGCGGACAGACAAGCTTAAACTAAAACGACTATTTGTGGATAGCGATGTGTGAGGAGGATCATTGTGACCGATATAAGTAAATGCAATTGAAGGGGATGGATGTTGCAGGAGTGACGGAGGGCGGGGAGCTTGGGGATTGCCGAGAGCGACTTTTCCTCCCTGGCCGGCGGTTTGTATATATCGAGGTCCATCGGGTATCCGAATCCCATTTTTTCTTTTTTGGGGGATACGGTGAAATCGTGATATTCATCTTTGAGAAGGGTCTGCTGGTTGGCGACCTCTTTCTCGGCTTTGTCGAGCCGTCGCGGAGAGCGCGAGTTGCGCGACACTAACATGAGCTCCTTCAGCTTGGCGGACTTGTCGGCCTCCTCGCGCCTCAGCTTCTCGTAGTCGTCTTGCAGCTGCTGTCGTGCCAGCGTCAGCTCCTGGTACGAACTGGAGACAAAGTCATCACATTTAGTATCTAAACATTACTATATAACACAATTGTGACTAGAATAACCAATTGGTAAACTATTCCAGCTGTAGTAGATATTTAAGTAACAAAATAATATCTATCCGTTAATGAATTTTTAAATCATGATACAGGAAATCCTATTGCTTCAACATTTTTTTTACTTATTTAATAAGGGAAGCAGGTCTACAGTGGTGGGAAACGCAACTTCAACTTCGAAAACAGTAAGTAAAGTTAATAAAAATAGGACTGTTTTAGAATTTAAATGTAACCTCAGGCACAATGTCAAGGGAGTCCCATAGGGCACTGTTAGCACACTGAACCTAGTGAACCTAGCAGTTCAATGTTATTTCTGCTTTATATAAATGACCTTCCAGAAATCACAAGGCATTAAAAAATCTTATCTGCAGATAATATGTCAACAATATATATTATTATAATCAATTATCAGTAACATTTGCTTGGGAGAAATAAAAACATAATATATAGACTGATGTAATGACAAATATCGAAGAAACAAGAAGCACCTCTTAAATTCATTACTTTGAATAATGTTTCCTGAGTTTAACATGATGAAACTCAACCATTAGAGTGACTAATAACCAGACAAGATTCTGTGTAGGAGGAACATAATGTGTGACTCATTAAATTTGTATGCAAAACAAGCATGCTATTGCTAAGGAAACTATGCAAAATAGTTTAACAATAATTACAACAGTGTAAGATGTCAAGGTTGCTCCTTTAATGTGTTGATATAATATATCATATACATTTTACATAGGTATATGAAATAAACATTGTCTGGTATTATTCGTGATAGAGAAACTTCAGCCTATACATACGCACAATAGGATTAATACGTCGTTTATATAATATGTAATTAGCAATGATTACTAGCAAAAATTTTATATTTATAGCAAATGTGTGTAGTTTTGAAGAATTCATCTGAACGTTCGAGAATGAGTGATGATTAAATTAAAAGATTTCATTGCATTGTACATAAAAAGATCAAGCTAATGTAAAGGTAACAAATTTAGTAGTGAATGGCTTATGTTTACTATTTCATCTAATGTATTCTGAGGTTTATATGATCCATATCCATATTCTCAAAAATAAATTATATATATAAGCTTCGTTTGTTATGTATAGACGAAAACATATTCTTCGATTTATCAATTGTCTTTCTGTTAGTTGGTTATGGAATCAACGGAAATTAATGAACAGATTAAGATGGTACTTTCCATACTTAAAAGTTTAATTGTAGGTGAACCACTGAGCAACTTTTGATCCCAGAAAATATATAGGTTCTCGAGGAATACGAGTTAAGTTATCAAAGTTTGCTAAGAAATTAATAACTACAACATTTAGTGCTTTATGAAGATATTGGAATCAATGAGTACGTATCTAATTCATAGAACAAATAAAACAAAACTTTAAATAATAGAAAATTTAAACTCGCATTTCTATTTAAAGTGTTATTTCGAAGATTTTTCCGGAGCTTATTCGCATCACTTACCAAGTTGTAATTGCGTTTTAAGTATATATGAGAAGGGCTACGAACTTAAGTTCGAAATGTACGTACTCCTTAAGCTCTTGGTGATGGCGTTGTAGAGCAGCCAACTCGTCGCGTAATGCGGACAATTGCGTGGCGTGCGCAGCTCGCAGCTGTCCCAGTTGCGCTTCCAATGCACCGCGCACTTGCGAGTCCGCACGCTGCTCAGCCGCCGCCAGCTGCACGCGCTCCGCCGCCTAAAGAACAATATTTCTTTAATCAAATGTCACCAAACGTATCTACAATTTTTAATGAATACTGTAACATAACTTAATAGTAAATATTTAACGAATATTAAAAAATACTAAGACACAGTAATGAAATATCTAAATAAGTAAATAGAGCATTATTCAAAATTGAAACAAAAAAAAGGACGCGACCATACATCGTCGCCCCGCATTTGATAAGCGAGAAATGTTCCAAATATGCAGTACCTGTAGACGCGCACATTCTTCTCGCAAGGCATCGGCCGCTTCCTCGAGCTGTCGCTTCTTGTTCTCGGCCTCGCGCATGGACTCAGCAAGTGACGCGCAGCGTGCCTCGTGCTGTGATATCAGCAACCGGCACTCGCCCAGGGAACGTTCATACTCTTCGATCTAAATTGAAAAAGTTACATTTACGGAAAAAATGATTTAATGTATTAAATAATTTATTCTGAAACACACATCTCAAATCAAGTTATCTATCAGAAGAAATTTATTTCTTGTATATCCTATTTATAATTGGAATGCTACGCCCCTAGAAAAAGATAGAACTATACTAATGAATAAGGGAATCCATTCCAAAGTAAAGCAATAGTAACAACATATAATGTGTTAGCAATATAATGTCTGTATAGGAACTTTACTGAAAGGGCGACTACAGTGCGTGAGGAGAAACGTCTCCACTCTGCCGAGATGCAAATATTGTAATGAAATGTGTTGACGCTAGTGGATAAATTCAGGAATGTGTATACAAGGGGTAGTGTAAAAGTAGCGTCTATAATAAATAGCTAAAGTAAGAAAAAGGTTGGAATGGTTTTGGCATGTGATGACAAGGGATGAAGACCATGTGACCAAAAAAGCGTTGACTATGAATGTGGAAAGGGAGAGGAAGAGCCAAAAAATTTTCAGCCAGATATTTTCTATGGGTGCGTGCAATTAGAAATATAAGCTTATGACAACAATTGATAGTGTATATAAAAAGCAGAAATCCATTCATGTCTGAAATTGAATGAGAGTTGGTTACTATAGATGTATATAATATTAATATGCACTTCCTATATAATCTATAAGACATATTTCATATATATTTGGCGTAATTATGTGTCTCCATGCATCGCTTCATTATGAACAATTTCATTCCATATGTATATGTAGACAACCACTTTTGACAGGACAGACACACAATTGATGATGCCGTGACTAGAAATACAGGTATCTAAAAACTTTGTCAAATATCAGGAACAGAAACTATGATTAAGTCTATAACAATGACCTAAATTAAGATTGGTGTGCAAACCTTTTGATTGGCATCAATATTAGCAGACTCAAGCGTATGGCAGCGCTGCACTATATTCTTGACCTCGCTCTTCATCTTGCTGATGTGAAGGCGAGCCACGGTGAACTCCTCCTCCAACTTGCCGACGGTATCAACGTTCAGCTTGAAGTCGAGTTCAGAACCACCTACGGCGGCTCCAATCTCTGCTAAGTCTCTCAACAGGTTCGTAAGCAACTCTGCAATGCGCTTGCGCTGGTGTGCTGATAAGTCGCGCAGTTGTTGCAGTTCCGATGTAGCGCTGGCAAGTGCACTCTACAAAATTAAAAATAAATGTCTTATATTTGAAATAACAATGACAATAACTGTTCACACACACATCCCACACTAAGATTACCTGTGTTGCGGGTTGGCATAGATGTAAGAACATTTATTTGTCAAATAAATATCATTCCGACCGGAATTCGGAACGGGATTCTTCGCTCGGCAGTATGTCACCATAAACTGGTATTATTATGTATATTAAGTTCATTAAATAGAAGCACAGAGTATCTTAATATCAGAATATCTTAACCACATATTATCTCACTAATGGCTGAATATATGTTTCCTTAGTAAGTTTCCTCCAACTAAGAGTGCATGAATTGATATTTACGATGTGTATGTAATAAAACATCGAATAAATCTACCTGTTTAGCCTGCAGGTCTTCAGAGAGTTGATCGCACTCACGGCTCTTGCTGTCCACCTCCTGCGACTTCTGATCGTAGTTGACGGCAAGCTCTTCCAATGCCTGTAACACCTCCTTCACCTCCTCCTTGGCTGCCTCGTTCTCCTGCTGGATGCGGTTCATGTCGCCCTGCAACGCTTCGTAGTCGCGTCTATAGTGAAGAAAACAAAAACCGATAAGTCTGAAAATATATCCGCAACCGTAATCGAATCCGATAAAAAAGTTTCGAATAATTTCGGATAGGGGCAGAGTTAAGATTAAATGATGACAGTTTCCCTGGCCCAGTCGATGCACTAGCCGCGTCGCTCTTATATTCAAACTGTTTTTATTTTTAATGTTCAAGGCTATTGTTTTCATATAATACCTAGAAATAAATTGTTACTTAGTTAATTGTTATAACATTATATATTATTCCAATTCCTAAATCATCTAAAATCCGTAATCGAAATTATCCGACAAAATCGGATAATCTGAAATAATTTTATATCCTTAACCGTAACCGTATCTAACTACATATGATCAATTTACATACTAACAAACATTTTGCCCCTTATATGACTAATTCATACGCCATAGGGATGAATACTGGTAAATTGATCTCATTATTTTTATAATAAAATTTGGATGTCAATAAATATGTAACAAAATTTACTAACAAACTTACATCCTCTATTTGAGCAATAAAAGGATGGTATTTTTTAAAAATATATAAATTTGTATTTCTATATCCCCACATTTTCTGGATT
>DWPT01007117.1:0-11003 GCA_018251895.1 Agathymus mariae mariae | reverse complement strand
GATAGTATTATTTTATCGCTACATTCCTAGTTTATGTATTAAGAAATTCATTTCATTTGGTCCACGCTAAAATTATATTTTATTGATTATACAGGTGAAAGTTTAGTCACTTGACATACTCAAGGTCATGTAAAGTACATGGTCATATGTAATGTTTAGAAATATGAAATCAAAATTCTGCACGATAAATATTTAAAAAATGGTACTCAAAGATATCTCGGGAAGTATGGACACAGTGTGCAAACGCTCGGTCTAATGCTGCTTGTGCCGCGGATCGGGCAGGGTTAGTGACCTTTGACATGGACTAGATAAGATTCATTTTCCCTGCATACTTTTCCTGGCTTAGGACGGGCAAAACATTCATAAACTATGATAAACGAAACCACTGAAAAATTCCGTTAAAACTGACAGAAAAATACCTAATGACTAAATACCTATTTTAAGTAGGTTAGTACTTTACTTATCTTCGTACTTTTGGCGTATTTTAAAAGTGAATCGTATCTTATTTACAACGTAATCGTTGGTTTACACTGCGCATCACATAGGCCGTAGGTATTGTTCGGTTTGGAAGCAACTCGCGACACAACCGAGTTGCACGAACACTGTCGTTCCAGTATTCTTCATTCGTGACTGACATATTCACCTTTGTTGTTATTAGGTAACAGATACACGGGACGCGGAAGTAAAATTACTTGCAAATAATGAACGACGCGTGTGCTTAGTTAGAATTGAATAATGAACAGGTTAGTGCGGTATGTGTCGGTGAAATTAAGAATTAATTATTTGCGAAGAAGAGAAATTACAAACGCCGGTGTTTTACCTACCGTTTTCAGCTGATTTTTGTTTATTTAACCGCGTGAGCTCCGATTGTCCATACTTCTGGTTTTTAATTACGTAAAATTTTAAGCACCTTTTTGTATTACATATTTGGGAATCGAGTACTGAGTATCCCCTAATAATTTCTTTAGTATAACGAATTACTGCCAAAAGCTAGCCGCCCATTTGGTCTATACATATGTAGTTATTGTATCTCAGATCACTTTTAAAAAATTTTTTTGGATTACAAGTTGAGTGTAATTATGTAAGATTCATCAGTCAAAAACGGTAGAGCTGATATGGATTTTTAGTACCTACAATAAAAATCTGCCTCCCATAAGTACTTTTCTATTCTTTATCAAAACTTAAATTGAATGAACATAGAACAATCTGCCTTTTGACACATACTTAATTTTTGTTATTTTATAAAATAATAAATAGGTAATCGGTTGGTATTAAGGTTTCGAACCGGGAATTCCTGGTAGGTACTGGGACTTTTTTTCAGAATTAAGACTGATGCTTCTAATCTCGGTACTTTCAGGCCATTTTTGTGTCGAGTATTTTCTGTTCCAAAATCACATTTAATTGATTAAATAACATCTGTTTCAAAGTAATTATTTAACAGTATCATTATGAAATTAGTAGTAGTAGTAGTCAAAATTGCGTGTGACATCGCATCATTCGAGTTCCGATTAAGCTCCCCCCCCCCACGTGTTGTTACGTATCGCTCACTCGCTCTTTCTTCATTCATTTACATAAGTTTGTGTCGTCTTGTGATGTAAATTCGCTAGCTAATCGTTTTTGATTTTTAATAAGTGATCTGTTGTTCTACGTCTTTAACCCTGAATTTTTAAAATTAAAGCTTCTTAAAAAAACTATTTACAAATAAAGCTTCTTGCCTCTGCCTTTGTATCAGAAATCCTAATTCGATTTTAGTCTTTCTGAGCAAGTTTTTTTGTGAATTTGACAAATTTTACTCTATTATCGAACCTGGGAATTACCCGGTCCGAAAACCCTAGATGGTCCCGCACCGTCCTCTTTCTGCCCAACGATATTCGTAACACCATGGCCAGGCAAACTGGGAACTGTACCATCTTATACGCAGGAACGGTCGCAGCCATGAATTGAGGGAAGGTCATAATTCATCGGGTAAAATTTGACGTGACATTTAGGGGGTGATCATGACCCATCCGTCCCCCTTTCTCTTCACCCGTGTACCTACTTGTACGTGTAGGTACCGTCGACACTGACTTAATGGCGGGCTGGCAAACTACAGCGATTTCTAAAAACTGACGGCATTGTAGTCTTCTCCATTCATCAGCAGACGTCATGAGAATTTTATTTTCATGGGATCAATAAATCCGGAAATAAACTGCTTAATGTTGATATCAAAAACTTTTATTTCAATAGGTATAATATGACCATAAATAAAATAAAATTACATTATTACAACATCTGTTACCAAGTATATTTATTTTATTTACAATGGGTGGTCAAACTATTGTTTTTTCCTATTATGTATATCAAAAGTTAATCAATAATCGGGCTCGCTTGATTCAATTATTTCTGGACAAACAGCAGGAACGGGTGCGGTCGTACAATTATTATGCATGTATATTTGATGTTACTAAAGTTGTGCTGTATTTCGACAGCCCGCCTGCTTCCTTTCAAATATCTTCGAGTCATCGGTGTACAGTCAAAACAAGGTGTCGATTGCGTACTACAATCAAGAGACCAACTGAAACTGGAAATCCCACGCGACTAATTTTCTCCAGATTTCCTCTAATAAGAAAAGCGACCGAGAGCTTTATCGCGACATATAATCATTTGTTATTTTCCTGAGACGGCTCCAGCTATTATATCACTATTGACGGTCAACTAAAAAACGTTGAGCAGTAATTTTACCATCCCATTTTAAAAATGTAAATTTCACAGCATAATTTACATATTACTTTATTTTTCAACTATCACTCATTATCTCTACAGTGAGAGTAAAATTATCTCCTAATTTTTTAAACATTCCCGCTGCATCTTCATCTAGGTTATTTTTCACTTTGTTTTCAATTGATTCTAAATGTTGAACTTTACTTAAATTTAGTTTATTTGTTACCAAATCATTGTTTTTACGCAAAATAGTATTTTGATTGCAACCACCGTTTTTAACTTTGGTAGCTGATTTAATTATATGACGTGCATTGATAATTTTGTTATCATTCAAACCGTTTCGAATATCAAAACATTGTTCTGGAGCAGTATTTTTTGTGTTCATATTTCGCGGTAACGTCGACGCCGAATGGCTTTTTTCCTCATTTCCAAACATCTTAAGTCTGCAGCCATTCGAACTGTCACTAATATCGTTATGAAGTAAATTTTTACCTTCATGCATTTCTAAATTTGAATTGGATCTAGGGGCAGTTATAATATTCTTATCACCAAATTTGAAGTGTGCAATATCATGACTTTTTTCACATTCATCCGTACTCTTACTCTGTACCAAACATTGCTTATTATTACCGTGAATTAAATCCTGTTGTTCATCATTTTTAAACTTAATTTTATCATTGTTCTCGTTTTCTGTATCTTCAATTAATGTGATATTTTTTTGGGATTTCGATTTTGGCGGCAAATATTGCATCATAGTGTATCTGAAAAAAATGTCCATCAATCAATCCTTCCCATCGTTATACAATGTGATAGGAAACTCCCACTGTAATTATTGCTGGGTAGTTATTCAGTAGACAGGTTTATTATGGAGAACCATAATTACAGAATTTTTGAATTGTGATGAAATGGAAAAGGTACATAGGAAAAAATTTACAATATTTATATTGTATTTACCGGATATCTTACGACAAGCCGTGAGTCCAAATGGGATTGATTTTAAATGTTACTTCGTTATTATTATTATTGATTCGTTATATTGTTAGTTAAAAGTTCACGCGAAGGCCGTTTGGAAATATCTTGTGTACAAAGCAACATTTTCAATAATTTAAAATTATCATCATAATTTATGTAGCCGAAGAGAACAATTACAACGAAATGTTATCTTTAAGAAACCTGTTCGTTCTCGCACGTAAGTAGGTCGATTGTTACTAATTGATTCACTATATTTTACTTCATAACTTTCACTTCATAATATCTTCTGCAGTATCAATACCCACTGTTTAGTAACATATCGTGTTACTGAACAAACTAAATAAACCTCTACGGGATATAATTTAAATTAACATCCCTGCGTCTGCAATCGAATACGACAATTCACATGACTGATGAAAAGAAAACTTTCAACAAGACTCAGGATGTTACCTTTCTAATATGTCGGACTCCTTTTTTACGGCAATTCGTTTATTCTCCTCCAATTTAGCCTTAAGTTGAGGATCGTCGTCGGCGGGATCTCTGTCGGTCTCCTCCATCTTGACCTTGTACATCAGATCGCGGTACTCTCGATTCTGACGCCGTTTCTGTAACGCCCTGCCGCATAACGTGAACAGTGCAGATGCTGTGGTAAAATCACATAATTTTACTATAATCAAAAACTAATATGTACATTTTTACTATTTTGTCACCGGCAATCTAAAGTAACAATACTTCATGTTTGTATTTCAGATTTAACTGTTTTTGATATCTTAATTGTATGTGTTTACACATCTACATAAACTCTGTTATAGGGATGTGAGTGTGAAAGTGCGTATTCTTTACCTTCATTCATGATTTGTGCCTTAGACCAACCGAGACCGTCCTTAACATTTGCCTCAGTGACACAGGTAATAACATCACAGAAATCAGGAAAAGGTGGGTCTCCATCTTTATTGCGGTTTTTGTTAAGGAATCTCTCCAGACACCTTGTCGGACCTGGAGGGTGTCCATCGACCAGTTTTAGACGTATCAGCTTGCGATTCACCGGTTGACTCCCGATAAGCTGACACCGTTCCTTATATAATGATACAATTTTTGCTTTCAATCTGGAATTAAAAATTAACATTCACGCACTATCACCCGCCATGTGATGCGAGACGGTCAATATGGACGTTCACAAATGAGACATCGCAAACATCGATGACCCGAGAACAAATATGTCACATAAATGTCTGCCGCAAACGAAAACTGAACGCGAAACTTCGTTCACCAGGCAGACTATAAACTCAGTTACACGATCATCATTATAATACTAATGTTTGACTTAATTCATTATATATAGCTTTTCTTTAAATGCAATAGCCGACAAGCGAACACACCAGTCTCCTATATTGTTACCATGTGGTGGTAGCAATTGATTGGTAAAATTATGGATGTCATTACACATTGCTAGCCAAGTGGCTATAAAAGCTATTGAAATTTGCTATCTCTCCAAAACTAGCAACACATGGTTTACTTTTGATATTTAAAATCCTGCACAATCCACTTTTTACTGTCCTGTACAATTACTTAACAGATACCACCAATATTGTTGCCACATCTGTCTGTAAGCATTGTTCACTAGGAACAGACTAGTGGGACTTGGATATGATAATGGATACCATATTTAGTATTAGTCGATAAAGACATACAAATTTAACAATAACTGCTATGTTAATTAACTTTCTTACCTTTCACATTTTATGTATGGTGAGTTAACGCTATCATCATCTACTTCTAGTTCATCCAAGAGGGCAATTGCTCTTTTGTAATAAGAGATTTTTTTTTCAATAACTTTTACTCTTTTTTCCATACACGTAGCGATGATAGGGACATCTTTCTTTGGTATCAAAAGTCTATCCTCTTCTCCTACACCGCTTTCCCGACTGCAGGTTGCCATGTTAATGTTTTCATCAAGGGTACTAAATGAAACATCAAAACTACTATTCACAGTCTCAGAAAATGGTGTATCATTGTTTAAATTTGATTTTTTACTCATATCATTATTTACTGAAATATTAACATTTTTATTTCATATTTTTGTACGTTACAAATAGTCACAATTATTTTAAATATTATGACTTACCATCTAACTGTTCAACATTACTCCTTTTAAGTTCATTAGGTTTGTGACCTGTATCTAAATAAGCACAACAATTATAATTACTAAATTCATAAAAACAAGGTATTATTATTTTTAAATAAAATATCTCAACATTACAATATCAAAATGTTAACATTACCTGTTAAATTGGTTGTTAAAGTTACAAAAGGCACTTTCTTTTTGAATCTCACTGCTTTCAATATGTTACATAAATCTCTTATATGCATGAATTTATGACGTGGATCGGTTTTTATAAGATAATTTGCCCGGCGGAGATTTTTCTGAAATCTTGGGGATTCTCTAGCAGTTCTATCAGCAGCATAATAGTGTTTCAATAGATCCTCTTTCAGTATTTTCAGCATACCCTCAGTATTTTCTAAGTCGAGGCATACTTGAATAAAATCAGCTAATAGTTTATTTTCTTTACACACTTCCAGATAAAGATCAGATTCCGGTTCATCATTCACAACAAAAACAACAGATTTTATCACCTGAAAAGAAACACAAAACATCTAATAATCCCATTCTGGCATTTCCAAAAAACAAGTACTACAGATTACATTAATAATTGTGGTTGTTTGTACTTGTTTTATTATATTTATTTTAAGCAGGTTCAATCTTTTTTTGGTAATAATAATAAGCATTATCGAATGATTTATACTTCAAACGCATGTTCTTTAGCCAACAATCTGCAGTTAACAGAGCTGGTCGAAGACATAGTATATGTTTATTTACTTATAGATGAAATTGTAATTTTTATTGTTACAATTTTTTAACAATAAAGTGAAAGGAAAAATCTCCATGAATTATTTCAAATATAATATAGAATGTTAATACATACCGAGATACTGTCCACTGCACAAGGTTTCCCTGTGCTGAGGCAGGCATGAAAACATGCATATACGATGTCATAAGCAACCAAGACTAGAAAACACTTAGGTACGCCAACAGTCCAACTGGAGATTAAATCACCCAACTCGACTGACCGAATTCAAGATCTAATTACAAATTGATCTCAAAATCCACGAATCCTGGTCAATATATGTAAAAGACCACGTCCTTTGGGCTGAGTAGTTCGTTTTAATTGAACGAATCGAATGTAATTAATGTAAGCAAAGTAAACTAACCTATCAACTTTGCTTTTTAAAAATGTAATAGAAGATTAATACATTGAAATGTCCTATCAAAACTTACACAATCATCAGCATCCTCGTTATCCGATATTTCCACAATAGTTGTCATTGTTTTCAAATTCTCCTGCCGCCAACAGTCTTTACTTCAGCCAAACTATATTACTATACTTTCACGTCTTTTTTACGTAGTGTACTGTACAGATTAATATAGTGTGCTGTCATTTATGGTAGGTTAATGCTAATGCCACAATTTTTCCCTACCATAGATTATACACAATTTAATTCTATCTATCTAATAATCTATTACATTGTACGAGAGGAATCCCAAAAAATCGAGCATTATGCCAGCGCAATATTGCCAGCTTTTTTACCTACGACCAGACAATACACATACATATATATATGTATCATCATATCATTTCACTTGGCAAACAGGTTAGCGATTGCAGTAAGAACAAGCCATAAACGAATAGTACACATACCAAACATGACGTTAAGTGATCCAAAAAACTCTCACAATAAACTGTAAAAGGCAGCGGATTTATTTTTTGCAGTCAAGTTTTGACCTTTCAAAGCGGTTGATTTGTAGTTTTAAAGCATGGCTTTTGGTTTTAAATTATGTATTCTACAACTAGTCTCACAGCTGGACTTGAATATCCTCTTACAAGGAGGGAGATTAAGACCATAGTCCGTCACGTTGCCTAAGTACGGACTGGCAACCTTCACACACCATTGAGAACATTATGAAGAATTCTCATGCAGGTTTCCTCAAGATATTTCAACGGCGGAGCATATATAATTCATAAAAGGTACATTTTTCATAACGTGCTCAGGAATTGTTCAAAAATTGTTAAATTGCTAAAATTATTTTTTATATATTGGATTTTGTAACACTTAAGTTTTGTTGCAGTATAATGTTAATGTTGCGGAATGTTTCTTTCTTACAAATACTTCCCCCATCGGACAATCCGATGTCCGGAGAGTAGCCATCCTTACTTTCGTCGTGAGCATCTCCCCTGTATGGACGAAAGTTGTAACGCGTCGACATTTGTTATGCGCACTGTAAAGGACTTTCATAGCTTGCCCGCAACTGTGTTTCCGGCTATTTATGATGTTGGAGTCTTCAAGAGGCGAGTGCATAGGCTATTATAAGTTAATGCGTTCAGCATCTTAGACTTCATCACCACTTACAATCGGGTGGGATTGTTGTCAAGCATTAACTTATCTTTTAAAAAAGAACAAAAGCTTACCCGAAAATGAACTATATCTACTTAATGTTGAATTGAAAATATACCGAACACCAATATACGCGAGATTACATCGATCGCATTAGCATTATTTTACAAGTTTATACATCACGTGGCATAACACGACTTCGTTCGAGTTGATCAATTAATTACATACATGTACATGACATATAGCCTTTGTTAATGTGGATTTTATGTAGCCGTCGAACGGTACGAGACTTTTTTTCAAATAGATGCCGTGGTTCCGGGTATTATCCACCACGTACACACTTACGAAATTCGCCCTCTCTCTATAAGTACAGATAAATATGCCACGTTTCAACTTAACCTGCCCAGTAGCTTCGTTTATCAGATATGCGTCGTCGTCCTCGTATTGTTCCTAAACTAAAACCACCCAAAATATGTAACGGACAGATTCAGCCCGGTATTGTTCTATTACTGATCTAGAGAAAAGGTTATAACTATTTCAAATGAAACATGTTTCAGATACCTAAATATACATTTATTTAGAGAGGCCAATTCAAAACTATCGCAAGACAGGACAACGATACCTGCATCCGTTGAAGATGAGTTATTGTTTATGAACAGTGGGGATCTACTCGACGTGACACCCGAGTCGGCTTGTGCCTTCACAAAACAACTAACATTATCATAATAATATACTGAATCTCTTATCGTTACACAGAACCTTAATTTAAAATATATTTCTCTAATTTACAATAAAAATACTAAAAGCAATAAAAATGCAAATGCAAACATCGAGATGGATTATATTCGGGCTAACGAATCTGTTACAAAATCAAAGACACGTATCAAATGTTGACAACCAGACGTCACTCGACAGGCACGTCGCTTTATTTTACATTATATAACCTTCAAAATAATTTCTAGAACAACATGGACTAATGTTTAACAAAGCACCGTGGCGGATGCGTTTGTATCCTTACAATTATTACAACAAACAATTACGTCTTTTTAGCTACATAAATATGTATTAGTATTTATTCCAATATTCACATTTTTTTTTTAATTTTCGATTTATCTCCATCTTGATTTATCTAACGTCGTTGTTAGTTGAAATTCACCCGATGTCCACCTCACCTGAAAAACGTAGAATTCAGTAAAAATGAAATTAACTATCCAGTGCTATATGGCTCGCTTAATCAATCCAACAGGTTTATGAAAGGGTTGTTCTATGCGGTGTATTTAAACGTAAAGATCATGGGGTGTAAGAAGTACCTTCGGTCTTTGTGACTTAATGAACTTATTTTTTCGTTATTATCTCTCACGTTGTTATCTTAATACCTATATCTAATTTTCATACGGTGTAAAGTTGTTCACAAAGTATAATGTAGTGTATTTACACGGTGGTTAGTTTCTGGCCCACATAGCTACCACGTTCTAGCTACCATCTTCACAAATCAACAGTGAAATCTCAAACCTAACAGACTGGTTACACTAGCTTTCAAATGTCTTCAATACGGATGTCCCTGCAGTGCACGTCTCTCCCGAGATGTCTGCTAGTCCGTTCGACCAGAACGTGCCGCTCGGAGACCCACCTAGGACACTCCCCTTGTGTACTGTGTGCACACTACAGGGGTAGCAGGCGTCGTTTTGTTGCCTCGCGTTATTTTCGACATAGATATTTACGTCTCTTTGTAGAAGAGACTAAACGATTAAAGTATTCTTCTAATCACCAATGGCCGTCCTAGATGAGCCCAGAGTATTTTTTTTATAGTAATAGCCGACAAACGAGCACACGAGCCACCTGATGGTAAGTGGTCACCGTCGCCCATGGATATCAGCAAGACCAAAGGTATCACTGATGCGTTGTACTGGCTTTTAACTTGACGAGTCGTTTGGCGGCAGACTCAAGTAGGAGAGTGGTAGCTATATTTTAATAACTGCGTGCGGTCGTCGTTGCAGATATGAAATATGATAATCCGTTACAGTTGCAATATTTAGTTTGCTATAGTTAGGTTCACATAATTTGCTGACACTTTTTGTGTACAAATTTTCATCTGTGTTCAATTAAGTAGATTCAGAGAAATCAAGCCGTTCAGATGGACAGACACGTGTAATAATAATCCTATAAAGCTTCCATTTTTAGGCGTATGTACTGGGCCCTGAACAGAGATCAGCGGTTAAAATAAAGCTACAAGTAACCTGCTCGCGGCTCAGTCGGAGCGGGCCACGTGGCGACGTTGCAGCGCCACTGCCAGGTCGTGTTGCAGCGCTGCCTTCTGACGCGCCACGTCCGCTGGCACCACCGACCGCAGACCGTTCACTATGTCCTTCGTTTTACCTGCAACGACGTCACGACACGTCTGATACGCATACATTCGTTTTCACAAAGCATTTGTAAATATAACTCTATATCAAAATAAAGCTACTAAACAGAAGGTATGTTCAAATTTTGCTCTGCACATCTAGCTGTCCCAAGTTATTTATTAAAGTCCTCCTTATTTAGAAAAACTTTAGAAACTTTAGAAAAACTCCTATTTAGACAATTTGTCGGTAATGACATACATGTGTAATGCATTTAAACATTTAATAACTTCAGTTTACAAATACTGTAACTTGTTAATAATTGGACTACAGTGCTACCTACAAAATCTTGTCATAAAATTCATAACTATACACCAATGTCATGAAAAAACTTATACTACATATATGATCTCAACATTGTATTAAGATATTGCAGAGAAATCATCCTATTAATACTATTATGCTCCTGATTCAGCTGAGTATGGAATGCAAATATTTTACCGAAATATATGTCGTTGAGGGTGTTCGTGATTTTATTCT
>DWPT01007116.1:0-11003 GCA_018251895.1 Agathymus mariae mariae | reverse complement strand
CGATTGGCAGCACTGGTTATTGTCTATTTAGTAGTAGTAGTAACCTTGGGATAGCCAGACAGCAAACTTTGAATACTAACGTCAATTTATTCATCGACTAATCGGTTATAATAAACGAATAATAAATGAATTTGATGAATGAAACCATAATAATTAATAACTTTTATTAATTTATTCAACATAACTTATAATAAAATAATAAGAAATACATACATATGACCAGAAACGCGTCCACTAGTCCACTTTTTACTATTTATAAACAATAAATTGATAAAAAAGTATGTATAATTATAAAATAATATGAAAACCGTATATTTTTAAAGACATCTCGCATATTTTCTGTTGTAATGTATTTTATTATGATTAATTAATAAATAAAAGTTCACACACCCTGGAGTTTCATTTGTTGTACATTTATCTATCACATAAATTTTTGCCATGGCCGAAAATCGAACACAGAATTCCTCGGTCGGCAGGTAGATTTTCAAGATTTCAATTGTCATTGTATACATTTCATTGCTTGTAGCCGTACATGCGATGGATATATATATATATCCCAAAATATTATGTGGTTGGGTTATATTGTTCAAATATTTGTAATGTAATTGTAATTGCAGACAAAGTTATTAACGAATGGATGATTAGGATCATAATTTATTATATATATTGATTTATTGGAGGAATTCATGAACTTTGTAGTTATTATAATCTTCGTTGGCGCAAACGTATCACACTATGGCAAACGTTGCTTCTTTGACTTTGATTGCATTCATTCATATTTGATCAGACAAATTACGTAGGTACTGTACTGTAACGCTGTCTATGGGTAACTTTGACGTTTTAGTTATTTTGGTTCTGTTATGTGTTTCTTTTCCTTTCGTCCAAAATATTTATAGCACGTGTTGTACGGTATTGAAATATTTAGTAAAATCTTAGAGTTTTATGAAAGTAAGTTATGAAAAATCACTTAAAATTATCACCACTTCATAGTTTACAGTACATCGAGTGATTTAGTAATCACATATTTATTTGTTTGTGCGCAATGCGCATCAGATGTTCTACAACTTTTGATCTCTTAAAAAGTTACACGGTTTCTATAAATATATTAAAGTTTGCTTGTTTTTTTTATATTGTCAGGTTAAGTAAGGATGTTTTGATAGACGTGTTACAATATCAAAGGTTTCCAATATCTTCTGGACGTAGTAATATCAAAATTAGCTTAGACTTGACTGACTTATTTTTACCAAACGGTATGTTTGTCAATGTGAACGTGCGTTTGACTTACGTTTTGAAATAACTTATGAAGTACATATCCGCATGTACATCTACAAGCTTAGGGAATAAGGGCAAGTCACATATAAGGTAATGTGACTTGCCTTTATAACCTGAGCTTTAAATACAAAACCACTTTTTCTGTATGAAAAGAAATAAATTTTGCAATATTATAAAATTTAATAAATGTTATTATAATTATATGTGGATTTTTAACATTTAAATTGGGTTATTCTATTGACTGCACTCAGGCTATAACTGCACTGGCATTCTCTGAGACATGATACAACTAAGTCCTATAAAAACTATTTTTGTTCACCATTAAAATGTCACTAGAGATAATATTTAGGGTATTAGTCAATAGTTCCAATTACGTTCTTGTAATGGATAATCTATTTCTCCTCAATTATTAAAAACCTGCTAATTATTTCAGTTATATTTCAGGTATAAATACTAATATAAAACGAGAAGTTCTTGAGTAATACCATCATGGTTGTGTTTACATGTGGCCATTGTGGGGAATCTGTCCAGAAACCAAAGGTTGAGAAACATTATCTAACCATATGTAGGAATCGCAACCCTAATTTGTCTTGTATGGACTGTTTCAAGGATTTTTTGTAAGTATATTTTAATGTGTAATCTGCCTTTTCTTTATTTACTTTTGTATTATTTATTTTTCTATGTATTTAACAACTTTACCCCAATAATTATTAAACATTGTAAACAAAGTATTGCTCATAATAATTTAGCAATTAGAAAACAGTAAATATGTTATATTGCATTACTTTCCACAGAAACATTTCTTAGTATAAAATATGTCTTAGATATGGCATATGCGGTTTCCACATGAGACATATGATACACAGATCTATATCGGGGATTCACATACTAGTCTGAGCAACAGACCCCTTCTCTAAAATGAGGTGATACCTCAAACCCACATAGCCAAATTACTATCCAACATCAGTTTTCATTTATGTTGACTCCAATACCATACGAAAAAACAAAACACACAGGTAATACACAGGTGCCATGTTTCCATTTTGGTCAGCAACACATTGGTGATGTTTGGGGTTATGGATGTCAAATGGTTGCTGTGATTATTTCCTGTCAGATTGGCCGCTTGCTTCTTTGAAGGTTATGAGCATAAGAAATTATTTTATATATAACTTAGTTCAATCACATCTTTCATTATATCTATGAATCATCATCGCAACAAAAAATTAATTAACATTATCTCAACTGGTCAAGTTTTTCAGTATCTAATGCACATATTTATTGAGTTTCTTGCCAATTCTTCTTGTAATACTTATTGAAGCTATGCAATGAAGCAACTTTCAATTTCTAAAAGTGTAAAAACCTACTTTGATCAAAGATTTTAATTATAATTCCACTATCACCATCTTTCACATGTAGTAGATATCATTATACAAATTTATGTCTATAATTTATCACTTCTGTAGAGAAGTGATATATTTATTGAATTGATGTTCAAATTGTAAAAATAAATAACAGATATTTATTTCATTTTTTATAAATTTTTTTCCTTGTCTTCTCTGCTCTGCGCAAAGCGGCCTGCGTTCTGACTCTGTACTACATGGTAGGTGAAGTTTATTACAACTTTAACAACAGATCAATTTAGAAGAATACTGAAAAACTGGTTGAAGAGGAGATATACTCAGAAAACAATACTTCAAATTTTTACTTTTTTTTTAAATTAAAAATATATTTATTTAATGTCTATGTAAATGCATCACTACGAAAGAAAAACAAACCTAACCAACCTGAAAATAAATTATTAGAATCATCCTAGTTTAAAATTTCACATAATGATTGGCCATCATTGCCTCATCATTGTGTCTAAATAGAATATTAATTAAAATTTCTCATGTAGCGGTCTTCTACATTTTTCCATGAGTCCGTCTAATGTGGTGGCACACCTGCTATTTCTACAATGGTGTAGCTTTGCAGTGCAACACGGTGTAGACTGCGACACATATAATTGAGGAAACCCAAAGGAATGGGTTTTTGATTCTTGTTTCATATATAGTCGACAAATGAGCAGATGGGTCACCTAACGGCAAGTCTAATCCATTACCGATGTGTTATCGGCCAGTCGGATTCCCTATTAGATGCAAAAAGTTAAAAAATTGCAGTAGATGTTCTAAATATTATTATTAATTATTAATGTTTTCTAGCTTTAAACATTGGTACATAGTTTTTTTCTATTATAAATCTTTATGTATATTATTGTTAATGTTATTAAATTTTATTTGTGATTTTAGAGGGAAGGACTATGAAGCTCATGTAAAATGTATATCTGAAGAAGAACGTTACTCAGGGAAAGGTTACATTGCAAAAGAGAAGAAAGGAGAGAAAAAACAAAATGCATGGGTTGAAATGTTGCAATCTGTGCTTGATGAACAAAAAACTGCTTCTAAAAATGTACTCCGAATAATAGAGACGATAAGTAAACATAATAACACTCCCCGTAAGAAGCCAAAATTCATAAACTTTGTCAAAAATGTGTGCGGCCATAAGACGAATTTAAAAGATATTGACCAGGCTTGGGAGTTAATTTCTGTTAAACTATCGGCTCTTTCTACTATAAATTCGGAAAACAAAAATAAAATGACAGAAGAGAATGGTGACATCGCTAAATCTAACGGTGAAGCAAATGGCGAAGGCCCTTCAACAAATGGCCATACAACCAATGGGCAGCTTAATGGGGATGGCGAACGTAATGAAGAAGAGAAACTGAACGGAGAAAGAGAAGTGGATAGTGAGACTCTAGCCGAAAATGGAGAAGTTAATGGTGCATACGGAAAGGAAGGAACTGTAGAAAAGAAGTTATCAAAAAAACAACGAAAGGAAGAAAAAAAACGCAGGAAGTATGAGGCGGAACTTCAAAGTGCAACTCTACCGCCTACTGAATTAGAAGAAGATGCTACTCAAAAGGTCAAGAAAGATAAAAAGAAAAATAAATCCAATTCCATAAGCGAGGAAAATAATTCCTCAGCAGAAGGTAAAAACAAAAATAAGAAACGTAAAAGACAAGACACCGTTGGTGCTGCTTCAGACACAAATGAGAACACCAAAGAGGGTACGGAAGTGGCCCCATTGAAGAAAGAAATAGAAAAGAAGAAATTAAAGACTGATGGGGAAGACGGAGAAGCAGATGAAAGCCTTCATAACCAAAATGTTGCTAAAAGTGAGGAGATAAATACAAATAATGGTAGTTTTAATTGGCACGCTGTGATTATGTCCGTCTTGGAGAAAAAAGGCAATGAAGTGCCTTTCAAACGTTTACAAAAGAAAGTGCTGGCCGAATATGTTGAAGCCACGGGAAATGATGTGGATGATAGGATTGCTGATAAATTTATAAAAAAATTGAAGAGTGCTCCTAACGTAAGGGTAGACAAGAACAGGGTGTTGCTTATAAACGACGACTAGAATGATTGAAAGCTATCGTCTTTTATATATTATGGGACGGTAATTATAAATGTAATTGATCTAATTAAGGTAACTTTTTACATGTAATTTTTGTAGTTTCTCTCCGTTAAACGACTCTTACACTGCCTAAGAAAACATGTATTTTGTCTATACTTCCTATTGTTTATGTTTTATGAATGTCTCTTGATGTTAGCAATGAAATGTTGTAATAAACAAAGTAAAGGCACTTCAGTGTTTGATTAGAGTAATAATAAACTTTATTGACTATGTAGAAGTTTTATTTTAACTTTGAAATTAACACAATGTACGCGTGCCCTTCGCGCCGCGTAACTACGCGTGGAGCGGGCATTTTTCGCAACGCTTCGCGCGAAATTCCACATCCAGGGTAAATTGCGATAACTTGGAAAAACTCATTTGATTCTTATGTTTTTCAACTGTTTGATATACGAAAAAAGTCACGAATATTTGTTGTTATGTGTTGCTAACCAAAAACTACACCGATGTTCTTTCTACCTAAATAGGTCCGACCGTGATGACGCCGTTCAAACATCGCGCTAGTGCATACAGACGCATATTTATAAGCGACCCGCATTCTACCATCAGCCTATGAAAAACATACGCGGCCCGCGCTCTAGTACTAGTCAACCAAGAACGTATTAACATACGGCCCCCATACAAAGTGTTAAAACGTCTTTGTGACAAAACCTGGGTGGCAGCAAAGCGGAACTCCAAAGTATTTAAACCTACAATTGTGAGTATAAAATTACCAATTCAGTCAATTTTGCATAACTGCTCTACTGATTTGAGCAACGCGAAAATGACAGATTCGCTTGAGTTGGATGGGTGATATAAAAAGCCCATGAGCGCTTTCGTATTTCCGAATTATTTTGTCTGTAAATAAAAAATCGCGTTCGTAGATGCGATGCGCACGAGTGATCCCTTCGACGTGTTCATCAAAACAGGATCGACATCTGCACTTAATCAATCGCCTCGTCAATTTTGTAAACATCGAATTCTTTGTAGTTACCATTTATAACTTCACTAGTTATAGGTGTATACCATTTATACCTATGTGTACGTCGACAACTTAACCTTGATTTGATTGCCGTCCCTTCACGAATCCCACCGTATTATCAAACATTGGAAATTTTGAGGTTAAATGTAAGTAACGATCGTGGCGTTCCCTTGGCATGCTTTGAAACCGTAAACTGGATCGTAAGGCACAAACAAAGATCGCTGAAGCGTTAGGCCAACGTACCATTAATCATTTCTATTCATCAGACTGCCAGTATTATTTCGTGTTCTTCATACTGTAAAGTAAGATTAATGAAGTAGTTTTTGGAAACGCTAAATTTGACGCTTTGCGTTTGGTTCGTTAGTGTACTATTCAGGGGATGTTATTTTCTAACTGGGATGGGTCATTGGTCGTCGTGATTTAGCTTCGGTGGGATCTTTATTTCATGTAATAAAACTGTCAAACGGCTGTCTGGAGGTACGTAAACGTTTTATCATCGTTAGTTATATCGCGTAATGAAGAACTACAAATATAACCTCAACCGAATATTTATGTAGTCTCGACATAACAATAACTCGTACCGTGGACTAAGTATATTTATTATGGGACGGTTGCTCGTGGAATACTAAATCATAAATGTTCCTGTAAAATTATGAGTTCTTTTATAAGTTCCTAGGTCTTTCATTGCGTAATTATATGTATTCACAACTACAGGACTTCGTAATCTATATATAAAAGTTTAAAAAGAGGAAATCAAAAAATCCAAAAGCGCTCGACTCCTGACTAAAGTAGTTAATTAAAGTTCAAGTGTGGGTCTTACACGGGTGGTCCGTTACATTTTTTTACATTATATTTATTGTTATTTCTTTGGGAAACAAACAATGTCGTTTTAAGCTTATAAATAGTACAGATTAGAGAAACATACATCAATCAAATTTCCACTGATATTTTTATCATTTACTTAATTAACCTATTTGGAGCGAGAAATGAATGAATGAGAAATGAGAATGTTAGGTAACAAGCATAACTAGAAATCAACTACCAATTACAATAAAAGTTCGTTAATAAAATATAACATTGAAGATTATTTTAAATCAGCTAGAAACTGTCGTGTCTCTTATAGCCTGGTGGACAGCTGAAAGGATCAAAACTGCAAATTATGATTATAAAAGTTACAAGACTGGTATAGGAAAGTGTTACTGGTACACTTTGTTTTGGTAAGACGTGTTGAGTGGTTTTGGTTGGTGTGTTTTGTATAAGAAACTTTGACGTAAAAATTTCAGTTAGTGAGTTGTATAGATGGAAGAGTTGTATAGATGTATGAGATGAGTGATATACCTTCATGTAAGACTTACATCGGGATTGTATCCAGTGGTAT
The DNA here is from genome assembly GCA_018251895.1 of Agathymus mariae mariae. NCBI lineage: Eukaryota > Metazoa > Arthropoda > Insecta > Lepidoptera > Hesperiidae > Agathymus > Agathymus mariae. The sequence continues at coordinate 3,885 of DWPT01007116.1, read as the reverse complement.
AAAATCTAAAGCAGTCTTAGGATCTGACAGTATTGCCTAATTGTCTATTGTAAAGCCTATTGAACTAAGGAGGTAATGAAAATATTACGGACACACGTTGAAAGGTTGTAAGCACGCATTTCCCATAAACACACAGTACAATAATAGATTATTTCAAAAGTTAATTTAAATAAGATTAACTGTGCGCAAAGGAAAATAAAAGTGCACGCAGGAAAATCTTATCGCCTAGAAGTTTTATTTACAATGTTGGAGACATAAGTAACTTAACACCTGTCAAACAAGTTATGGCTGATGTCTCTTTTGCCGCTCACCATCATTTGCTTATTATTGCTACGTAGTATAAGGTATTCCCATGATTTCAAGTCATAAACCGTACTGTGTACATAGTTTCAGGAACGGTTTGGTGCATAAACCTTACTAATATAGGTGCTTCCGCCATCAAATACATTGTATCTTATTTTACACGTGGCCAACAAACCATGCAAGTTTTATATCCGTCGAAACTTGTTATGTGTACAATGTAACCTTAAAATATAGCAATAAAGTTGCGCATATTGCTGCGCCGCCCCTCGGTATGAACTATAAACACACGGCATGACATCGTTTTATGAGGTTATACCTTATTATCCAAGGAGCTTTATCTTTTTGGCTAACTGTCCTGAGCTGCGGGTTATATTGTGTGATTTTGTTATTATGCATAAAGTCTCGTTCAACTGTTCTATGTAAGATTGTAGTTATTCTTAGGATATCGAATGTTTTAAACGTCAATATGCAATCATAGATAAATGTCATGCGATGTAAGTGTAAGTAATAATACTGACAGGAATGGCGGAATTGATTTAGGGAAAACGTGGATTCCAGATTTAGTATTATATCCCAAAAAGTGCAGTGTTATGTGGCAAAATGTCATTAGTGTAGCATGTCGTAATATGGTTTCAAAAACAATAAAAACGAACAATATATCATTTAGAAAGAACGATGCACCTATCAGTTTTAGATACCACAATTTCCCCCTATTCATTTTTATAAAGAGATTCGCCACATTATGTTCTTAACAAATCACCAATTTATAAGCTGAGATTCGACATAGGCGCCTGCTATCATGCGAAACATACAGGCAAATTTAATAATCACACCATAAAACCACATCCGGTGAGCCGTCAATTGATATCAGATACTCTAATCTTACTATGAATATGGATAACAATACAGTGTATTATTCATGCTGCTTTATGTTTAAAATTACAAATTATCAGAACCCTTTTTTGCTTGGAACATGTCTCCTGTAAATGAGACTGGCCCCATTACTTTTACAAGTCTTCAATCAGTAACACCACATCACATCGCCGCGTTGTACGTTTAGAAGAAAGCAGCGAATTCATCAAAATACTAAAACTTTACGAAAGAATTTAGAAGGAGTGTGATAGGTAAATAATTGTAAGGTAGGTAACGAACCTTATCAATATTTCGATAACGGGAATCCACAACTGCTTGTCGCGTCCGACAGCAACTGATAGAAATTGATTGTCGATGACCATATTGTCATTATCAGGGGATTCACAATCTAGGTGACTTTGTGAAGGTTTATTTATTTAGTTCAATTGATTTCCTCTGCTGATATCTGTCAAAACGAAAAAAAAAACATTTATCTAAATCTATATTTAAATTTGTTTGGTTCAGGCACATTTAAGAGTCACAGAAATGTGTTCTATCTAATTATTAAAGTCCACAAATTTTGTTAAATTACTGAAGAGCAAATTACAATTTAAGCCCCCAGTTAAACATGGTTTTACAGCCGCACAACAGCTTTGGCGTAATCAAATACATACCAACCACTCGTATATTTGGCGCCTTGCAATGAAACGTACAATTTAATTCAGTTTAATTTTACCTAGCGGATAATACGTGTTGTAACTTAATTTGTTTTTTGGATTGTTAGTAGTTTTGTATTTTTTTTTACATAGAATAAGTTAATACTTGACAACAATCTCTCCTCTTGAAGACTCATACGTTGAAAGGAGGCGGGAAAACCGACGCGGGCAATTTCACTATAGTTACATAATGTAGTATGTAATAACATAAAGGTAAACTAATCCTGCGAACTATTTCAAGTTAAGTGCACTCTTAACCGTCAAGGACAAAGAGTCATCGGTGTCGTATTCGACATGTGAAACAAAATAGTAATTTTAAATCAAAAATATAAAGGAGCTGCCTCGGTAAATGTTGCTTTTCTGTATCATCACAACCCATAACTACCGTTTTATCTCTGCTCATGTTTCCTGTGACAATGTTTGAGTTAAATGCTAGCTTACACCGTGCTTGATAAGTACAGCTTAATAGTTTGTTCCTTGACCTTTGAGAAAATTACGGAGAACTCTTAAGTATGAAGGTTGCAAGATGTTTTTCTTCATCGAAGCAAGTGATAATTCAATTGTAATTCAACTTTACCCTCTGGCCAAGGTAGAATCATTGTGCAGAAGGCAGACTTTCACGAAGTCAATTAAAGACAATAATTATTGAATATTATTATAAAGGAAAGAAAACACCTTCGTACATAAAATGTTCCACTGCGTAAATAAGTCAAATGTTATTTAAGTAAATTCTTAAATATTCAAGTCGATTCAGTGTGAGAATTTTTAACTACTTGTTTATTAACTCAAATGGAGTAAATTAATTAATCGATATTTATAGAATGTAAAAATGCAATTATTACTAACTGTTATGATATGGTTGTAGTGTTTCGCGACGTTGCTCTTGAAGAGGTGCATTTTATCATGTAAAATTTGAATATTATGAGATTTAGGTTAATAATTATAATATTGTCATTAAAGTACTTCCCAGATTAGTACGACTTATCGGTGGAGAAAACCGTTTGTATGTTCCGAGTCGCAGTAATCTACTTGGGACAAATATGTTAATAATGCTTAATATCTATGAATAATCAATGTTGTTAGTTAAAACCTTGTATAGAACAGGAGATTTATTTGTAGCCTTCATTTTTCCTATGTTAAGTATTTGTGTAAATATATATTCGTATTATATGTAATTTGTATATACAAAAAATACTGTAAGTTAACGAAATATTAAAATACATAATTTATTTCTCTACAAGGCTTTTCTTCAAACGCGGCCTTTATCCAAACCTTCCAAATGGGAAGATTTCCCTTTCCAATTTTTAAATCCCATTCATGTATGATTGATGATGAAAAATTTTCAATATTTCATTCCATAGTATCTTTTCATTCGGTGCCATATTGTGAATGCTCGTATCCTTAAGAATGCATGTTTCCATTTCGTGTAAAGTATTGCTATTATTAAAATAACAGTGAAGTAAATAAGATATTTGTTTTAATCCATTACACGTAATGAGTTTTTATGACACTATGAGTTAGTGTTATGCGATACCGCTATATTTTTATCTAGTTTAAACCAGACGCTAGACATTCGTGTATCGTGGTGACGTTTTGTAAATGTCTGGCTGGCTACTATTCTCCTTGTGAAATTCAACCGTAGAATGCATTAACGTGTTTTACAGTGTTAAAAAGTGAGCAGCAACTGTATTTATCACTTTATTCCGTGCCGCCATCATGCTGGAGTAGCATGTAGGACTATGATTTAAGTCTGTGAGTGGCAGTGAACTGTGAACACTTAGGTGGCCAGTTTGGTTACTTATCTGCTAATAACAAAAAAATATATATTGTCATGAAAAAAATATTTTCGAGAACTTGCCGGCAGTTACGGTCCATTCCATATAATAGCTGTTTGTAATGCTTCTCAAGTTTTCTCTCGCCAGTTTTCTTAATTGAGGATGAATTCATTGAACTTCATTTATAATACTTTGGTATCTACCAAAGGTAAGATTAAGGATCTCCTTAGGGTGCTCTT
>DWPT01007115.1:0-11003 GCA_018251895.1 Agathymus mariae mariae | reverse complement strand
AAAAAAAAAAAAAAAAAAAAAAAAAAAAAAAAATGGTAAAATTGAAGTCAGTGAGTCATAAAATGAATATTTATAATAAAATTAAAAAAAAAAAAAAAAAATGGAATGTACAGACAGACATTACAGATTTATTTTGAAGTACAGATAATCCCACAACTCATTGCTATCCCGCTGCTAGGCTCAGATCTGCAATGTTGACGGGCAAAGACAAGAGGGGCTAACCGCGCTAACTGTATACGAATTTTCAGGCTTAATAGACTTTTAGGAACATTACGGAGAACCCTCAGATATGCAGGATTTGTCGTTATGTTTTCCGCCATCAAAGCATGTGATAATTATTTTTTACTTCTCTCTAAACTTTGTTAAATAAAAAAGTGCGTGCAGATTTTGCAGCCGTGCTCCCGGTGCGTTAGGCTAATGTTCAAAGCACTAAGCTACCGCTGTTTATTATTTTATTAAACCAAATTTATTGAATCGTTACTGTTTTGGTAAGTGGTAGATGGTAGAAAAACCTGTGCTTGCACCATTCATTTAAGGCCCAGACTTACAAACATAAATAATCATGCTGTAGTAAATCTATTTTTAAGAATCATTTATATAATTTTATTCTAAATTATACTGTTATTAGTCAATTCTTGAGGAACTGCCTTATTCAGTCCCGATTTTTTACTTTTACATTTCGCAATGATAAAATATTGTTGCCTAACCACATTGTTAAAGGAATTTAATTTTGTCGGGTACAAATTTCATCCTTGAGAATTTCTCACGATCCAATAACCTTCAGTATTGTAGCTGGAAGTTATTCGATAACAGATAATCTCTTCAATTGCTATTTCATACTTTTATTATTGTTTCTGTTATTGTCAGAATTCTTGTTTACATTGAAGTTTAATAAAACAATCGATTTAGAGTTACTATGTTTAAGTAATAAAACGCGTAGTCAATGGACAATGGAGTTCAATAGAGTGCAATCAACAAGTCTTCAAACTCTCGTGTCTTTACAATTAGATACAACATGAACTATAGGAGTATTTACCATGTCGAAACTCTTGGCGTCTCTCAAGAAATAATGCTAGTTTTTCATTTTAATGTAATTGGAATTGTGTATTAGTTGTAATTCTGTTTTATTTACAGTATTATAGTTAGACATTTTAATATTTGGACATATTTTCAATCTTAAAATTCTTAATTGTTTTTAACCTCTATTCAAATTAATTAAATATTGCCCTAGCGGATATTTTGGGATTTTCACATTAAAATAATTATTATTTCTCAAACATTTAGATATGTATAAATCTTTATTATTTTTCTATAGATCTACAGATTCGCCAAGGTAAAATATTTAATATACATCGTTTCGCTAAATGCTGTAATTAAATATTTCAATGTTAGTATTACCGGGCGTTATTACGATATTAAAATCGTTTTTTTTATTAAAAGTAACCTAATATTGATGGCATTATTATATTCGCTTATGCTAACGCTTTAATCTCATAGTGTAAATATTCAATATTAACCCACCAAGGCTTCGTTTCGAATAAATTAATTTTTACGTTTACATATAGTAAACTCACCCGAAATCATGGTTGCTTATTGTTATTAGACGTTTATAAACTTTGCTGATATCTGCCTCCCATGAATCAGTGTATGTTAGTAGAAACCCTAGGTTTCGAGACTTTTACATCCAAACAGAAAAAATAGTTTTGTACTATATGGCCCACATCCTTTCGAACTTACGTACGTTTCCAGTAGTAAAAGAATTATCCATGTATTTATTTATAATATTAGTATAGATTATGATAATTTATATTATGCTCTTCGATTTTTTTCCTAATAAGTACTTAAATCTTCGTTTAGATGTGGGATTACCACCAAAAAAGTGGTTTCGTTTATGAAAAAATTCAACATAATTTTCGATATGTGTGCTTGAAAAGTACTATTATCAGCAATACACAACGCCGGTTTTACTGCGTACAGTGTCTTTTGAATTCATTTTCTTTCACACAATTTATTCTTCACAATTTATTCTAAATATATAACAAGAACTTTTTTCTCAACAATGTATTGGAAATTGTTTTGATCTTAAATCTTTCGTACTCGCAGTAACCCAATGTAATCCTAGCACAACCACAAAACAGAAAAGGATTATACATATACTACTTTAGATCTCAGCTTACTCGTATTAAAGCACTCCAGTGGCTGACGGGGATCTTGCCTTTATCACACATATGGCGTGCGAACGCTGAGCTAAGCTAAGCATTTTCTCGTCATATCGTCAGCATGAACGATATTATCGTTTTTTGTATACGAAATAAATTTAGAGCACAAATTAGGTCATATTTGAAAACTAAAGCCTCATCCCAAAAGATCCAAGCCATCACACACATACCAAAACAGCTAACAAACTAACAAAAATGCAGATGCTATTTCTAAGAGTATGGCGTAGTTTTTCTTAAGCAAAGCTAAAAAGGTTTGGTAGTTTAAGAAAAAAAAATGATCGAAGTCGACTGAAACCCTTTTGTTCGCAACTTAATCATTATTCCTGTCAATTCTTTTTTCACAAATAATCATCTAATTGTGACAAAAGTAGTACAGTCCAAAATGTAAATCTTAACCCTTCACTACGTAATAATAACATTATTATTTTTATTTTAAAGTTGAGAAACACTTTAATTTATATCAATTTTAAATTTTAATATAAATTAAGTGCTGCCTCAAGGAGTAAACTTCAGATTGATAGGAATAAGAGAATAGGAGTAAACAACTAAAAATAATTCGAGAAAACAAATTTTAGCGCAGGGACAAGGATGTAATAAACAAATCAGTATATTAATAATGCCTATACAGAAGATTGAGAATGGGCTAAAACATTTTTGTATGGAAGCTGGAATACTAATGATGAAAGCCAGTGATGAAACATGTGACAAGCGATAGACTTCGTGATTAATGAAACAAGTATGTATGACGTGTAGGAATATCGACTACGTTTTTTTAAAAGCAATAATGCAAAATTGGATTTATATGACATATAATATATAATATATAACGTATAATAATGGTAAAAAAAGGACTAAGATTCTTGCAATCGAGCGTAAACTTGTCGGAGAAATCTGATGAGTACACGAAAAATAACTGATTTCACGTCCGCCGTACGCAATCGTCCTTTCGAAGCGGTTTTAAGTACATCATCACATTTTAAAACAGCTTACCTGTTTCGCTGTTCCTGAACGTCAGGATTTTGTTCTTGCTGCTATTAAACGTGTACCTACCCACGGGAGCAGACGTGAGCAAATGACACGACGTTTGGTTTGAGGCTGACTCTATTTCTGTCAGATCTAACTACCTACATTATGTAAAGAACACGTACGTTTACAGCTACCGAAATTTGCGGGATTGATTGCTGAAACAATAGTGTTCATTTAGCTCTTAAAAGGCATGTCTTGTAACATTTTTTGGGTACTTAACAAAATATTTTTTATTTATATCAAACACATCATCGCTAAAATTCTAGAACCCATTATTTCGCGTTCATACCAAACAACAAATATTTGATCTAATTTGAGGTAACATTTTCCTGTTAATTTCTTAACTATAATTGTATATTCTGTAAACATTATATTGTTTAAACCGAACAACAATTATAATAATTTGTGTTTGTTGAAACGATGTTGTCGGCTATAGTTGTACGTACCTAAATGTAATTAGATGTACAAACAAATGTTGTAATTAATGACCAGATTAATTATGTTACGTGTTAGGATTCATGGGTTCGTGAAGGTTCGTTTTTCAAAACTTTCTACGTTTTTCTCATTAATTCAAGTTTCCTTGGAAAATAATAGGACATTCGGTGATAGACATATTCCGCGTATGTGATTTTCGACTTTACGCACAAGGCATAGGAGCAAAGGTCGTGTGTAATGTGCTCAGGGTTTATAATGAATATGTTTTATTTTTGTTGTTTTCCGCCGAACTTTCGCAAACCTTCGTAACACTATTTTCCGGTATATAAGAAAATATTTTGAACCAGTAACTATAATATAAGAGATTCCAAATAATCCCTCGTGGTGCCTGCGGATATCATCTAAGATTGCTAGTCAACTACCGTATTATTTCGTATACTCATATGTGGTGCGAGGTCGGTATATATAAATATATATATATGCTATAATTGATCATAAATTATCACTTGCTTCGGTGACGGTAAACATCGAGGGGAAACCTGCGTACCGAAAACTTATACGTCAAATAAAAAATGGTTTTGGTGCGGTAAAAATCCCACATAGACAGACTAATGAATCTGTTTTTTCATTTGATTTCATTGATGACCCATACTTGATTTCAATTTATCAAATAATTTGAATCCATAATTAAAGTTGTGTTACGGTCAAGTTTCAGGACCTGCATAATTATAGTTTATAATTATTACACTCAATCCTCGATCGAATTCCCATTTAAGTATCTAAAGTATCTATTATTCAATAGGAAATGTATCAGAAACGCGGACGTATAAAATACATGCAAACGTGACCAAACTCAAGCTTGCTAAATTTGTCCACGCCGAACATTATCCAACAACTATAACATCTCGGAACAATAACCAAACAAGGTAACAAGTGGAGTTTAATATAAGTCGGTAACATTTAACTATTACAAGGTACTGGAATTAAAACAATTTTTAGATTGCATCTGAATGTTAAGTAGTTATATTAGATAATATCGTATAGCGTTCATAGGAAACGCAATTGTAGTATATATTGGTTACAAGAGATAGATAATTTTTCAAATAAAGGATTTAAAATATTTTCATAGCAAAGTCATTTAACGCTCATTTCAATGCAAATTTTAGGGTTCGCGGTGTTTAGAGCGCTTTGCAAATTGGACTAAAGACTTTGATTAAATATATCTACCCTAATGTTAGCATTGAGATAAATTTTTCTTATAGTATTACGAATTTTACATGTTTTGCTATTATTCACTAGTAACGTTAGAAACAATTGTATTGTTTTAATAAACATTGTATAAATCACCAATATATCTATCGATGAAAATCTTTTTAAAATCTGCAGATTGTGGGTAGTAAGTAAGTTTTTCCTTAGTCCTTTATTCGCGTTTGGGTTTGTGGATTCCTCACGGTGCCAACGAAGCCTACCGGCGTTGATCATGTTAGTGATATACAAACGATTTTTTAGGTTTATTGGTAAATCTTTAGTAAAAATAATTGTAAAGTTCCTTTGGTAACGTAACAAGATACATATAGTTGACATTTGTAGGATTACTTCCCGTCAACATATCAACATGGGATAAGAGGACATTGCGAGCGTGAATTATTTGTTTGCATAAGCACACATATACTTGTCTGTATTACATCGATTTTGAATAGGTACATCTGTGTCTTAGCCAATAGTTGCCGCACCGCTGGGCTTGGGTTTTCTGTCACGATCTGATGAATTTAATCCACAGTCCGCCACGCTGGTCAAGTATGAATTGGTGGAGTCCATAAGCATTTGATAACACTTAGGTTTGCACGTTTTCTCATGGTTTTTTCCCTCACAAAAACCAATGGTTATTAATTTCTAATACATTTCATAACTGAACTTCCCATACCTGTTTCTCAACCAGAGACACATTAATAAATTCGGTGATGTTTTGGATTAATATTAATTACATCTAGAAAAACATAGAGAATTAATTTGCGTGTACTGACTAACAAACTCACTGGAATAGTTAAATCCTAGCAGTCGGATATTTCTGACCTAATTAATCACGCTTCATCGAACAGCAAACGATCGACGCCTCGATTCTACCGACGCCTTGAAACCTGTCTACGTAGCAGATCTTGAGTAAAGGGTTGCCGTCATCTGAAATCCATGGAAAAGATACATGATGTGAATTTTAAGTCCTGATTCATGGCATCAGAAATAAAAGTTCAGATAGAACTACGTGAGTAGTGCTGAAACACAGACAAGTGTTGTCAGCAGCGTTTATCAGCGTGGTGTGTTTTAAATTTATTAGGAGCACAGCGCAGCATTTCAAGTTCGAGCACCATAAGTTGAGAAGCAATAACGTTTGTCGTATGACTATTTTAGAAGTAATTGTCAATTGTTTTTTCTACTATATTATAGGATATAAGGCCTGCACGCAAGAACATAGTCTCCTCCAAATCTATTATGGTAATGAAGACAGCTAAACTAAATGAGGTTTGGACTGAATCCGCTCGGAAACGGTGACAATGTAACATGGTGGTAATTACATTTCAGCCCGTTTCATCAATCGTCCCTGTAATCAATGAGCTCCAAATGATTATAGTGCGACCTCTCGACCACTCATGGTTATCTAAATTCAAATCGATAAGATTCCTTAGTTTCTAGTGGAAACTTGAATTCAATCGAAAAAATAAATAATTATAGTTATATCAATTATCAAGATTTTGAAAATTATGATTATAAATATATAAAAACTCTCCCACGGTTTTTAACTTATATCATCGCGGACATTATACTTTTTTACCTGTGTTTCTTTTTTAACAATATTTCGACCCCATTGTCACATTGAGATCTCATGGGAGCATCTAAACTGAAATTACACTATAAAAGTAGAAACTTGTGAAGACAGAATAATGATTGTTTTTTTTTATGGTAACAGCCGACAAACGAGCAGACGAGCCATCTGATGGTAAGTGATCATTGTCGCCCATGGACTTCTGGAAACCAAAAGTATCACTGATGCGTTGTCGGCCAGGAAATGAGATGGTAAAAAAGAAGGTTTTCTTCGAGACCACTCCCAATTAGCAAGATGTCATGTTTAGTGTGTGCATTGGTTGAACGAAGTAATACTCTTCATTTGTAGCTAGCGTCAAATAATGATTATTTTCAAAGATCCCTTGAGATTGAGGAAAATACAAGCCGACAAATATTTACCATTGTCATGCTAAAATCATTATCGTTCTCACAACAAGTCGGATCGTTCTCACAAGAACTCGTTGTAAATCATAATGTAAATAAAATACCGTCAATTTAAAGTGATTTGAACGTGTTCACACTCCGTACATCACACTTTAAACTCGAACATTTTTTTAATTAGATCTCATACAAACAAGAAAATTAATTCCTTTAAATTGTTACGAATACGAATGTCCCAAACCAATTTAACCAGACCGGCGAAGCTATCTAACTAATTTGATAAGTCTCGTTAAGTTGAAGATTATCCTAGGAACCTATCTACTTTTGTTCTAGCTGATCTAATTTTGTCGAACGGTTTAGGAATTCAAAGAATCGAAACTGGAGTTTTTTTTTTTTTTTAAGTTGATAGTCGTCAATCATGTTGTATGCGGATATTTGTAAAACCAAATATTTCACCGACGCGTTGTTACCAGGAAAAAAAGCCGGTCTCCGACTTTCGAAACTTCACTACATTCAATTTGATATTATATTAAAAAAATACAATATTACGTAAGTTACTTCGTGATAAAGTTGCCTCTTGTAACAAAATTAGTATCATATTAATGAGAAGAATATTATTATTCATAAGCATGTTCTGTTAACTTTAATCTAATGACACTTTCGTCTGCAGCGTGCGGTAAGTGTGGTCTAATAATATTTAGTCAATAATGTTTGCGCACATTCTGTTCATGATGAATGTAACGTTCAATGTCCAAGAAGTGAAATTAGTGTGGTTTATACATTTATAACTAGACGACGCTGTACCGATTTTTAGATCTCACTGTTGGAAGCAGCCGTGTATGTGAAAAATAGCAGGACTCTAATTTAAGGGCGTTGACGGTGAGAATGACTGCTCTTCTGGATTTACACCCCGGCAGTCAAGTCACTAATGAATGAATAAACTTCGCTTCAAAAAGCTTCACAAGACATGCCATCACAATCGTATTATGACGTATCCTTAATTTTAAACCGAATATTATCAATCGCAGCGTCTTACTGCAGGTTAACTTCGTAGTCAATCAACATACTATTCGTAAGTATTGCAACAATAAGTACCGTAATAATGGTAACGATCGCTCCCAAACTAATTTAACAGATGTACAGTAAATGTGACTACTAGAGATAGGATCTCAATTAGAATGTTATCTAAAGAATCTCGTAACTATTAACTCGTAACCTTTGTGATTAAGCTTAAGACACGAAACAATCTGATTTCAAAATTTGAATGATATTGCCGACGCCGAAGTAATAAATAAATTTTTCTTTACAAATTGTCGTATCGCAGATATTTTATATTAAATTTAATTCAATTTTTTTTTTGTTTATATCGGTATAGATTTGTTTAATTCACTCTCAAACTTCAAAAATCATCCGTTCACACATACGCACATTAGTTCGTTTTCTACTTCTGCCTATTCATTTATAGATAAATCTATTCGTAAACTCTGCGGGGAATAAATGTGTTTGTTTACGGTACCTGCTCTACGAGTAGACGGTATCTTTGCTTTGGCACTGTGACAATCGATTATGTTTGTAGGCTTTTCTGAGAAGCCAAGTAAAATATATTTTCTTTGTGTTTTCTGGTTGCTTATGAAATTAAATTTTACACAAAGCTGTGTTACATGTTCGCATGATACACTCAAGGGTAACTTAAAATCTATGAATTATAGAAATAATTTTGTAACGTGGTATCATTACAAATATAAATTGAGCAGCGTGCTGGCTGTAAAGTGCTTGATATTAAGTATTCGCTCCTGAGGATGAACATCTGCAACACCTAGGAAGTTATTGAAGACATCAATATAAGGCTGACAAAGCCACGAATCCGCTTGTTAATTATAGCTACTTGGGGTAGCTCCAAAATTGCTATATAAACGCGTCAAACACATTTGACGTTCAACGTCAGACACGGTCAGCTGGCTATATGGTAACTGTCATATTTATTAACATATTAAATTATATCGATGTTTACTATGCAACGGTATAATACACTGATGGACTAAAGTTTATCACAGATTAAGTTTGACAGTCTGCTGCTGCGTTGTAATCATACAGACATCTCTAATTATTCAAAACTATTCGATGATTTGAGATAAAATATTACTACGATAAGGAAATCATTTTTACACTAAAGTTTTAAAATGTTCTCAAATTTTCGCGAACTCATTTTCACTGTTTTATTTCTGAGAACACGAGTCCAATGGCTGATTGGGTTGTTTTGATGACAAAAGTGTAATGTATTATAACGCAACGGGAACGAAGCATTGCTGGTATATTGAAAAAAGTATATTGATTTTGAAGTGTGCTAATTATTTTGCGAGCTTTTCAAGCTATAGTAAGCGCAAACAACTTTAAAACTGATTGCTCCGGAAAATATGGATTCCATGAAAACTTTGCCATCCGTTTTAATTCACTCTGTACACTAAACTAAAAAAAAAGGGTTTGAGTTTGTGTTAAAATTCAAACTTAGTCTTCTGTTTTCAACAAATATCTTGTAATAAATATGAACATCATACTTTTATTTTTGTACTGTTTAATTCGAATGCCTGGGATGTGAGGGATCTTGGATTTGAACCCCGACCGGGGCAGATATTTATAAGACAGAAAAATATTTGATCTTGGGTCATGAATATTTTTGGTGTTATATTTTTTATAGTTGATAGTATCAGGCGTTACTTTGCGGAAAATCATTGTTATTAAATTTGTATTAATTTAATTATTATATTTGTGCATGTCCATGCCACCCACAAACCTAATCGGAATTCTTTCCTAACAAGAAATTGTCATCATTTAAAAAGATAGTAGAAATCAGTTGGTTGATGGGTGATGAAGAATATCCAGCTATTCAAGCATCCTGAGTAGCAATGTAAGAGGCTAGAACAATCGATCAGTTCCTGTTAGATGGCGATTTTTTTTTATTCATTGTTTAACTACACGCCATATTAAATACAGAAATTACCTGGTCAGATTTTACATAGTTCTTTTAATAAAAAAATCCATAGCGGAAGTGCTGGAACCAAAAACCCAACAAACAGCGTCAATTAGTGGTGGCTGGTCCAAACGAATCGTTTTGATACTGCGGACATTTGCAGCACTGGTGCCACCACGAAAGTCATGTAAACGAATAACGCCATATTTTACTTTCCCTAACCGTGAACAGAATTATGTCGGAGAAAATGTATTAACGCAAAAACGAAATAACGCCACAGAAATGTTGTGCTTTTAACAAACAATGAATTTTAAAATGAATGTATCAATACTATAAACTCCAATATCCATATATTTATATTCAAAGTTGCCTGAGAATTGATAAGTGCATAAGTAACGACACAATATTAGCATTAATATTGTTTCAACTTTTCAACAACTTCCTGGATGTATCTAACAGATCTCTCTCTTACATTTCTTTTATATTTTCAAATATACAAGACCATAGATTTGAAGGTCTTTATGTACTATTTCTGTTAGCAATTAAATACAACTATTATCATTTTCGTCATAGCCCTAAAAAAGCCGGTGTGTTTATTAATCAGACAATTTCTGCATATATACATGAAATTGATCGCAGATTTGTCAAGCTCTTGATTCACCAGGTAGGCTACGCAGTGTGGAATGGGAGATTTTTTTGTGATCTTAACGACTCCGTTGCAGAGCTGGCTCGTAGTTAACATTATCTTATCAGCCCCAATTATCTTCCGTGTAGGTTTGCTTTCGTTATAGGTTTAATAAATATATTTCCAACATTTTAAAATTCTTTTCCTGCAAAATTTATTCGCAAAATCAAAATTAGTCTTTGGGTCACCAAACTCGATATATATCACAAATCCAAACTTTTTTCATTTAGTAGATTTTCAGAAAATCGAGCGTGTCAAATGAACAGACAAGGCAGACATGTGGTTGATACTATAATAATGGTTTTATTTTTTCAGTGGATGCACGAAATCCTAAAAATACCCTTAATTCGGGAAATAGTTGTGTGATTTAATTCGTATTATGTATTAGTTCGTATTGTTGCTTGTACGTTTGTACGTGTTATATGATATTAGGCCTCTTGCAGACATGTTT
>DWPT01007114.1:0-11003 GCA_018251895.1 Agathymus mariae mariae | reverse complement strand
AATCCATATTTACGCTACACAATAATTCGATTTTACTTTTGGTACATTTTCTTATTAGGATAGATTTTCAGTAACATATATAGATAAGTAAGTAACATTTATTTATTTATTAATCCGATCTACGAGTATTTACATATTACATTAACGTTTAACAGTCACGGCGTATTATATACATAACTTTCATATGCATCCGACTGACTATCCGCCATCCGCCATAATGTTTCAGTGTTACAATATGTTATTCACAAATTTAATTATTGATACTAAACCAAGTTGAAATTTAGAACTTGAATTATAAGGAGTGCTTTCGATTAATATAATCTACTTTCTACAGTGTTTACATGGCGGCGCCGACGCTTCATACATTCTTGAAATATCCCTTTAATAAATTCGGTTACCAGTTTCTGATGTCAAATATCATAACTACTGATACTTCACACAGCGCCGACTAAAGTTTTAACTATTCGTTAGTTCCCCATTCTGAAATGCGCTTGCATTAATATGCTGTGGAATTTATAGTTTCGCGACAGAAGTTGGTTTTATAGATAATATATGTTGTTACACGCAACACAATATTGTTCTGAACTTTAATAGCAGGAACATTTAATTAGTTCGTCAATGGTGCGATTGTCACCCCACCTGCTAATTATTCAGGGAAGAAAATGCTTTCTGCATTTTGTACATTGTTTTACAAAGTGAGGGTTTGTGGCTATATCCGACTTTACTATTACGTATTTTTTTATGTTTGTATGTATGTATTAATATAGATGTATGTGGTTATAGCCTAATGTTTGAATGATCGTCAACTGCGGATGCGATCCGATTTCGAACGCTGCACGCATCTGTAATTTATCGAAGAATGTGCATCGTCTTGTGCATTATTATCACTTGTTTCGGTGAAATAAAATATCTCCTACTTATCGAGAGTTTTCCAGTCTTAGTGATAACCTACTCACTGAAGACTCATGAGCTAAAAGACCCTACTGAAGTAGTGGACAAGTGTGGATCGAGATATTCAAAGTCCTACAATATGTACTATCTTCCTCTTTATCGAACGACCACAAATTTACTTACCTATTTTGATAAAACTAGCCCTAGCCATTGTTTTAGTAATTGAAAAATATTGCCAACGTCTATTGCCCACCGGTACAAGGTTCTGCTATTATACAAATTGAAAGAATATTTAGGTCAATCGCCTAGACAGTTGACATACCGAACGAAACGTTGCGTTGTAATTATTCTTATAATAATGAAACGTGGTAAAAACGCCACTTGAAATTTAACGATTTCAAACGTAATATGAAGAACATACATTTTTATAATTCCTTCGAAATGCTCACTCGTAACCCAGTCATAATAAGTATCTCGAAACAACAGCAATAAACTGAGGCTTTTTTTGTATGGCTTCAAACCGTTGACTAATTTCTCTCATTGAACTTAAAGCGTACCTAACTGCCACACGCTTTGGTGCCGCCGAAGGCATGGCTACCAGCTAATATCAGACAACAACAAAGCTTATTATTATCACATAATGACAGGGCTATAAATTATTAGATCTAGCAGAATCAAACATTTACTAACCTGGTTAACTTTGGTTATAAACATGAAATGTAATAAAGATTAAAAATTAATCAAAGAAATTAAACAACAAGTTAATTCTTCGCTTACTTGTTTGTGACATCTCTGGTGTAAAGGAGAAACAGTGATGATCAGCTATATTGTTATAATAATGTTATTAAGCAAATTAAATTTCGGTTAATAAAATAAATATCTACTCAAGAAGTCTCAACCGAACTGTTTTACCGACCTTTTGTTTGTTTGATAGTTACGTCGTTATGTTAAATGTTATTACTTTGTAGATAGTCACAAATTTTTCTCAATATCTATCGGTAAAAATGTATGTGTACATGAGTGTGAAAAATGTGTCTGTTACAGAATTTTAGGTATGGTTAAAACGGAAAGCTGGCATGGTTGTATACATGTCAAGCGCAGCGTGGGCAACGAAGCGTGTAACACGCCGTTGACCGCGATCCAATGTTACCAACTGAAAATATCTTTTCACCTCGTGGTAAGGATATAAGAACTTTCGGGGTTGTTTATTGGTTTATACACGCATATTATTAAATATTATATAAAAAAAGTTTTATGTCATTAAGAGGATATTTTTAGTTTTAGAAATTTATAAAATAATCTATGTAACAAGTTGTAATATTATTATAGACCATTAACCTACCTTCGGTTCGTTCTTACTTAGCGGCGAGTAAAAGTCAATTTTGCTTCTCGATGACGAAGTGTTTTATTGTGTCTTTCTATGTTTCAGTTGGAGTACAGGAGAACTACTTAACGAACAGGTTCCCTGATTTTCTAAAAGTGGTACGTATGTCTATGAGCGACGGTGACCGCTTACCATCAGGTGACCTGTTTTATCAGTTATTGGCATTTAAAGTAAGAAATAACGAGACAAAATATTTCAGAGATTAAATAGTTCTTCGAAAATGAAAAGACATAAAAATCACAAAGCAGGACTACACAAATATGTTATTCTAAAGGTTACCAAATGTAAATACGTAATGTATACTGCTCCTAAACAAATTAGTGGCTCACTTTTCTTTGACCAAACTAAAACTTTAAAATGGGCCTCATTTTCACGTCTACAATAAACTAGCGGTTCTTGGGTATTATAATTTTTAACTGCTATAAATCGGAGATAGTCTAATTCGATACTACTAATTCTGCAACCGAGCAGTGGCACCAACGTTGCTGACTCGGCAACTCATACTACAATGGAGCTTAGGTAAGGGACAGGGAATATGGTCTGACAAATTGATTAAAATCAAGTAATAATAATACTTACCAAAGTTGAGTACTTAGTATTGAAAACTTCAAATATTGTAAATGCTTAAAGATTGACATTTTTGTAACTAATTCACTAATCACCAATATCTTAAGCACTTCTAATATGGGCAAGCAAAGAGGACATTTCACTGAAAAGCTCAAAATAGCAGTAATGTGGCTTTAGTGTAGCGGCACTGTGACAATAGTGAGACAGTGTTGTGGCTGTAAGTGACAATGGTATATCGGTAATGTGACAACACCCCTATTGTAGCGATTATGTTGTAAAATATTATGAGTCAATAGGAAATAAGGCCTAGATGGTAATTTTGTTCTATAAGGGGTTCGTAAATACGATAACACGTAAATGGTATAAAAAAATAAGAGTGTAGTATATAAAAGATTTCTGACGATTTTTGTAGCTTACGAAATACTAATCCTGAATAATCTATAATGGGTTATGTATCTAATATTCTATGAATACTTTGTTAAGGACAGTATTTTCGGGGACTATTTTGTACACTTGACGATTGTTGCTTACCAAATACAAATTATTAAATGATGTTAGTCGTTATTATGGGAAGCAAAAATTAACTTGACAAACAAAATTTTTAATCAAGTACAAATATAAATACAAATTACTACAAAATATCATCACGACTTGCCAATGTAATATATGCCACAATGCTGGGCTTGGATCATTATTAAAAATGAGTGAGTCCATAGTCTACAAAGCTGGTTCAGTGCGCATTGGTATAATTCAAAACGTAGAATGTTAACAATTCTTATGTATTCAGATTTGCTACGCTGTTTTTTCCTTGAAACAAAAGACAATTCGGTTCTAAACACACAAGACCTGTGATGCGACTGACAGAAATGGTGTATGAAAGAAATTTGACATATGTACATTTTTTACAAATTATCTACATGAAGAAAATAATGAAAAGCATCCACTACATATAATAAGTGCATTTTATTACACGCATAACCTTTTTAAATATAGGATGTTGATACAATATCAGCTTGGATTATCATGGAAGCCGTTTGCAAATTTATATTAACCCCAACATGAGGCTCGGCACAGAATATTGCCACGAGCACAATAGCTTCTCATATAATAGAATATTGTCAATACGATATTTTCAATGCTGCGGTTTAATCATCCTGTTCAGGAATCCAACGTTATTGCGGCACAAGTAGTAACGGTTGTAAAAGGCATCTTATTTATTTTCATATTATTAATTCATTTTCATATTGGTAGTGCTAACATCTTGGTCAGCTAGGGTCATTTCAAACAAAACTATTGTTTCATCGACACGACACTTTACACTCTATACGAGGCCGTTAATTAATTAAAAATCCTATGTTTTAAATTGAATATATTTGATTTTCAATATCATCATCATCTTATTACCTTTTCATGATGGTAAGGAATCACCAATGGAATGCCAGCATTTTATTTAATCCCTTTCATAGCGCTTACGTATCATGAAGATCGGATCGTGGAACGAAGGAACGTCATTCTTCGGTGAGTGGTGCGATAAAGGAATGGTGACGTGGGCCCAAATCGAACAGCAGTTCCCCGGAACTCTCACCAGTATGAAATCGTTAGGTCACACAAAAGACTTAAGTTTTCCATCCTGTCGGTGTTTCGTGGGTCGTGGGTTGTCGATGATTTGAGTTGCGCGTTTGTCAAAAGAGTCATGCAGCTAAGCTGTTATTTTGTCGCTTTAACTCAGCGA
Organism: Agathymus mariae mariae; assembly: GCA_018251895.1. Taxonomy (NCBI): domain Eukaryota; kingdom Metazoa; phylum Arthropoda; class Insecta; order Lepidoptera; family Hesperiidae; genus Agathymus; species Agathymus mariae. The sequence continues at coordinate 6,429 of DWPT01007114.1, read as the reverse complement.
TGGTAGCAGTACGCAAGACGTGACCTAGCTTTTGGTTTCTGAAACATGTGAGTAGATGTTACCCAGTTAAATTCTGCTTGCTGTTAAGGAGCACAAAGTTTTAAGAAGTTCCTAACTTCTAGATCTTCTCAGTACTTACATCACTCGAGAAATCTCGGAATTTTGATGCTGTAATAAACTGTTATATTTTGTGATAAACGCGAAAACTAGAATCTTTTTGTATTTGTACAAGATTAAATTTAATTAACCCCTATAGAAAACAGCTGAGAGTTCTCGAATTCAGACACAACTTTGATTCTGCTGTCCTTCAAGCCGATAACTGTTTGCGTTTTTATCGAAGTTAGCCTTCGTAACACAGCATGAATTTTGTCTCTACATTTTTTATCTTTTTTAAACTTCATGTTTCTGAAGCTACAGAAACAAAATGATAAAACATACAATATAGTGACAATTCAATTCAGATGAATGTAAATACCAACTATTTTTTACTGCAGCCACCGTTGATGACACACTATTAATATGCATATGGTACACGAACTCGCTCAAGAACAATAAACGTTAATCAGTCGACCGTCGGAATTTCATTACAATTGTTTATTCATCACATAGAAAGTTCTGTTTGGCCAACGTATCCAAACATTGTTGCAAATTAAATCACATGTTCTATACAGAGTTCGAAAAGTTACTTCGAGATTATTTCTAGATAAATATTGAAGAAAGTCCATATCGAATTCACGTACGAAAGAGTTATGTAGTAAGAATTATTTTCTATTTCTTTTCTCACAAAGCATAAAACTTGACCTAAATTGTCTATTTAAAGTTTATGAATACATCTTTAATACAGCAAGGCCACGCTAGGCGATAGAAAAACCATCAATATATGTAATCTAACGGAAATATTTTTTGTGTTGTAACAAAACGGTCGAACTCAGCCCACACCCTGCTCCACTATCACACGACTACGCTAATATTTACATTATCTACACTTTCATAAAAGTGTTACAAGCTGTACTATTCTACACTTTATCATGTTTACAGACTATATAACCATCACAACTTTATCTAGTTTAAAAATAACAACAGCGTGAATGATGAAATAAACTGTTACATAAATTCGCTTCCCCGGGTCTCTTCCTCGATTCTGGAAATGGTATGGGACACTCCTACGTGCTACTTCAGTTGAGATCGGTTAACAAGTTATGATCCAAACCGAGTGCTTGAATTTCATGGAACGCGTCGGCGTCGATCATGTCTAAACGTCTGGTATCTAACGATAACAATTATGTTCGATGACATGTCGCGTCTTCCAAAGCTTGGAAGTGTTCCAGAAAGTTAGTATTAGAATTCACCTATCTACTTTAAGTATCTCAGTTCATATAAATTGACATTATCAGATATGACCAGACACATACAAATCTTTGACATTCATTAATTAATAACCAAATATTAATAATGCTGCTTACGCTGTTACAAAAGCGAGGTTCTTAGCGGATGTAGAAATAGCAAGATTAGTGTATTTCAGCTACTTACACTTATGGACTTATGGTCTATCGTTTGGGGCTTAGCTGCTGATTTTGAGTAAATTTTTTACTATAGATAAGAGCAGTACGGCCTCAGGATTTGCTTAGAGATATCCTTAAAGAAATCGATATATTGACATATGTTGCATCACAACATATTTTAAATAATAGTATGTACATAAAAATACTTTGACAGTTCTCTTAAGAAATGTAATGTTCATAATATTAATATGCTAGGAATAACGTTAAATTGATTGTACCAAATTTCAGACTTAGCGTTACTGGTGGCTGTTTCATGGGTAGATGTGTAAATATTTATAATAATGTCCGTTAGAATTAACAGAAATGGCGTATTGCAAATTAAAAACTCATATCAAAAACATTCTACAACAAAAACCGGTAACGAGATTATTAAGTTAGGGTAAGATTGCTTGGAAATGAGTTTAGCACATACTCCTTGAGGGTTGGATCTATCTGATGTAATTGCTTCATGCACGGGAAGGGAGTTCGCCATGAGTCCAAGAACAATAAACGCCTCACATTGCAATATTTGAGGTCAATTTAAGGGGTTGCAGTGCTTACTTATCAAATCTCAAACCCATTTGGTAGTTTTATGTAAATTCAAATCAGACAATAAAAGTAAATTTCGTTTAATTATTTTTCTACGTAGCAAAGAAACAAATTTGCTGGTTTTAAGCTGCTTTTCATTACACATTGCTTATGTGAATTTGCTGAGCTAAATAATAAATTAAATTTAAATTCTAAATAATTTAATAATCTAAGTAAATCTATGTATTATGCACATCATAGCTTCTATTTCTGGCTTAACGGCGACTATTTTGCATCTTATTACAATGTATTTAACTTTTATTTGTTTATAACTCTACACATCTGCTGCAGAAACATCTTCATTAATAAATGAACATTTCGTTTCTGCGTCTCATATCGTGAATCGCTGGTAGCGTTTTGTATTTTCGCCATATTAATAGCACATTCACTTTCATAGTCACTAGTTTATTGTATTCATTCATTATATAGTACATATCTCAATCTATATATGATAGATCTCAAGTATTTAACAATAGATAAAATTAATTCATATAATTAGAAATTTGCATTAAGACTTCAAATGTTTGACATAAACCTGAACAAGTTAATGAAATCGAATAGTTGTTTTACGTGTGGTTACAATTTGTGTACACAAATATTATGTATCGCGGATCTAAATGAGGGCCGGTTAATTGCTCACAATTCACAATAAAACTCATACGAAGTTTATGACAACTTTTCATATTTGCGCAGTGATATAATATTATTAGGGCAGTGTAATATTCATAAACGTGGCATGAGTAATTGACTTCCGGGATATCAAAAAAAAAACAGTAGCAATATTAATAAAACCGTCGTAAACTCACCCTTCTTTACAGCACTAAGCAGAAGAATGCAGGAAAACCATAGCCATAATATCTGTGATGGCAACATTGCCAAATGATTCTTCTTTACTTCATTCTTTGAAAAATGTACCTAGGTAGCTACTGCACAGGGTTTCAATGGCGTGCGAGTAGATAACATCATCAGGCTGGCATTGAAATGTCAGGAGGTCTGGGGACAAAAATTTAACATTTTAATATGTTTTTAAGAAAATTCGTGAAATATTTTAATATCAACGATACCCACTCTAAAATGTATGTAATGTATATTATTGATCCTGTTATTTTACGATAAATTAAATTTTGTTACTTATGTTAAAAGCGAAAAGTTGCCAGGATTTTTACAGGTGCTACAATTGGAAAAATAAATTATTCAAAAGTGTTAGTCAAAATAGATAAATACAAATAGCTTTGGATAACGTCCTACAAAACACGCTTGTTTTAAGAAAAATCAAACGAAATCACTTAGGTAATGCTAATTATAAAGAAATATTTAAATGTTAAAGTCGACTTTATCCCATGATCAAAGAGTTTACTTCTATAATTATTCTGATTTTACTTTCTTCCACATTTACCTTCAGATTTCTAAGCGTTTCCTCTGTTCCGTGCATATGTCCGGTATTTTTAACTACATAGCATTGACCGTTGAATAAATAGGTTCGAAATTTCTTCTCAATGATAGCTAGGCAACTCCAATTTTGATGTTTTTCATACTTGAGCAGTGCTTGTCGAAAACAATGTTAGTAACAAAATCACATATAATTGTTTGTACATGTGAAGAATTGTTCGTTGGATCTTTAAAAACTTAAAAGAACTGTGTTGAAAAATATACGATAATTGGAATATAAAAGGAAGAAATTACATTTTCACTTTTTAAATAGACATAATGGCGGACGGACGATGGATCGTATGTCATGATTAAAACAAAAACCTAAATTATAAATTCTAACAAAACAGTTATTAATAATAGTTTACGGAAAAATGTACTGCGGGTGATTGCGAAACCAGTAGTGTAATTAAATCGTGATATTTTAACGCCGAAAATAAGGAATTCTGGCTTACCGAGATGATGGAAATTGAATGGACGTTGTGTCATTGTAAAATTCATGAATTTGAAGGGTAATTGAGAGCAAATCGACACTACCTTACCGTTACAAATTTAGTGTCTTTAATAAAAACATTTTTTGCAATTTTAAATTTCTCGTTTCTAAAACAGACACCTAGTGCGTAGTGTGTAGGTCGTAAAAAGTGAAAAACCTCGAAGAGGAACTCCAGTGAATGCACTTTAATGGTATTTTACCATTTAATTTTAGCATTTTAATGTTCGAATAAAATATTTTTATACATTAAAAAGTATCAATATTTATATTTTTAAAGATTAAAAACTTAGTTCATTATACAAATGCGAAGAGAAAGAAACTAAAATAGTTGTCAGGACCAATGTAGCCATACAATTGTAATTCATACAAATAACGGTATGGTACTTAAAAACGTAAAATTCTGTATGGTACGTAAAACTCTATTACAGATGAAAACTCGTTTATTTTTTGAGTTAAGTAATTTTAACGATACTTACATAACTATACTGTTAAGTGTCGGCAATAAAAAAATATTTTATTGAAAGTGACCACCTTTACCTTTGATACATGCCTTTAATCTGGCTTGCAGCGAATCTACGGATTTAAGTACTATTTCCATGAGAAATTAAACCATTTCTTAAGAGACTCGATGTCGGCGTTTCGTTTACAGCAGGCCATATCTTCTAACACTGACCGTAATTTGTAGTGCAAGGGGTTCAGATCTGAGCTAAATAAGTGCCAGTCTATATTTCGTATAAAGTACGTTAAACGTTAGCATCGAACCAAGTTTTGATTGGAGGTATAAATACGATCCTCCTTTAATGAGCAAATTAATAAGTTACTAGATTTTTTTAATATGAAAAAAGTGAAATATAAAACACGCATCGTAATCCTCAGTAATTCCGTAAGCTCGAAGATTATAGTAGCTTCCATTCCGCTCCAATGCTTGACTGGCAGGGAGCAATCTTGTAATCCGTTTATTTCTGAGAGCACTGGGACGAACACGCACTCAAATAGAAATTTTCCGCCAAATCTTGCGACAAATTTATGAATGGGTTTTATTGTCGACTTCGATTTTGAAATCTGAATTGTAAATCATAATTGAAAATTGTGAACGACTAACGGTAATGAACTTCTCGATGAACTTGATCGACGTTTCGAGAATTGAAAGATTTAAAAAGGTTTACATAAAATTCATGAGACAGTCATTTGGGATGCAAAATTAACTTTAGTATTAAAATTTTATTGTAATAATATTTTTTAAATGCAATATGAGTATGAACTTTGGGTGACAAATAGAAACCTTCCCCAAGCTTAAATATGTTGGAACCAATCCTCAGAATAAATTAATTTAATAGCAACGGTTGGACAATAATTACAATTAACTGAATTTTAACTTAAATTGATCAAAGGTAATATTATTATTTGAAATCATTACAACACTTGAAACAAAGTTTATTATTTTTCCATTCCAGTATATAATTCATCATTCACAGCTCTCCAATGTAATCCGCTTGTTTTTGACTATTTTAGACAATTTTTAAAATATATTTGAATAAGTTTATAAGTAAGTTTTCATTTAAGAGACGCTGATGTTTTGCACTATTTATTTCGTACTCAGTGTTAAAAACAATGTTTTTGATGAAAACCCTTTATGAAATTAAAACATAAAAACCACCATAAAAAATGTTTTTTTTTAAACTTGTTGAGGGTACAATCGCGTATAAAACAGACGTTATAACATAACTAGATGGAAAAACAAAGAAAATCTCATCACAGACATTTATCATTTTATTTTCGTGTTATTAGTTCAAGATATAAAAAAATATTCATACTAAATTATAATGTTTTAGTTATTGGTTAATTAAGGACAATGTTTTGAATATACCAGAAGAAACACCACGATGTAAACACATTAGTCGTATATGAATCTACCTTATCAACAAAGCCTAACAAATTCTCGTGCATACGACAACGCGGGTTGGCCCCCAGTCGCAGGTAAATTATACGACATTATAAGACACATTCCCATATCACAAATAAAGTTGAGGTTAAGCTCATTTTAAAATTGTGTAATACACACAAGCAACTGCATTATTATTTTGTTATAACAATGTTTTACGTTCGGTAATAACCTTGTCAAACTACGCAATATCCACAAACTAGACAGTGTCCGTTTGGCCTCCGACATCGAAGACGATGGACACTTCTGAGTTTTTACGCCTGACCCGCATATCGGTTAGGTGTTAAATCTGTATATCCTAGAATCTCATTTAGAATTTTCATAAAAAAATTATTGATCCTAAATTAGTCAATTAATTTATTAAATTAATTTTTATTTTTTCATTATTACTTAATAAAATACCAGAAAATAGGAAATAATATCATAATAATAATATC
>DWPT01007113.1:0-11003 GCA_018251895.1 Agathymus mariae mariae | reverse complement strand
AGTTAAGAAGAAAAAACAATTTTAATTATTAGTAATTTTACATTTTTACAATAATTACCTGTTATTAAAAATAAGAATTAAGATTTACTTACTTTTTCTGTAACTATTAAAACGTAAATAAAAGTTAAACAAACTATTATTTTTGACACAAACTTTGGCACTGAATGTTCAAATAGATCGACGACAGACTTGGAACGATGTAGTAAATTTTCGACGAGTTACTCGAAGGAGAAAACGCTATCAAATTTAAATAAGTAATCGTATTTGACGCTATATTAACTCAATGTTATTCTTGGCCAACGGCTCTCTCTGTGCGGCCAGATTGATTAGACGCCGATTATTTAATTTCACAAACCATAATTGGGAACATTTATTTTCGGCGCAATAGTTGTTTATAAGGTAAGAGTTGTATAGTAAAAAGTTTGTTTAAATAAAGTTAGGTAAGACCTGAATCCAATGTCGGTGAAACTGTAGTTACCTCCGTCGACACGCTTCGGTGAGCGGAAAATTGCTGCGACACCACCGCCGTCCACCTCGGCTGTTCTGTTTGCGCTTTCGCTTAGCGTTGCTTGGCATATACACTGCTGCATTAAATTTTAAAAATAAAAAAGAAGCAGAACTTTAAGAAAGCTTCGAAATGAGTGATTTGGACAAGACAGAGCATGTTTGAACTCATATTTTTGTCCCATCAAGTTCCAAATCATTGATATTATGCAGGATATGTGTTATATTTACGATGACAGCTTTGATTTAATTTAACCAGACACTTCCATAGGATACAGACAAAGAACGTTTTATTTGTAAATGTGAATATAAAAATCGTTTACAATAAAGGCAGAGGCCGAATCTATAAAGTATAAAAGATGTTGAGAAACCGTCGATTGATACTTAGATTTGACTGGCTGCCAGTGATCTAAAAATGAATTTTATTAAGCTTACGAAAACTTTAGGACATAATGAGATGCAGTGGCGCCACATGCCACCTTATTCATGTCCATAAAAACTGAATTAGTAATTCCAGAAAATATTAAAATCGGCTACCGAATATACGGGACTATATATTTTCATCATATATAAGTAATGGCATCCATACATTATATATTTTTACTTAGCTTTGAATATGCATATTACATATTTTGACAATAAGAATGTCGATGAAAATGTATTAACAAATAAAAAAAATCTGAACTATTTAAGCTCATAGTAGTAAATGCTGAGTATGGTAGCGAAAACAAATAAAATTTTAAAATAATATTTAATTTATGGTTTGCAGTAATGTTGGCAATATTTATTAGGAGCCTACCACAAGCATGGTGCATAAGGATTTTAGTTGAGTGTAGAGTATACTCTATTTCAATGTATTCATGTGTAATCAAACAAAATTACCTTGAACAACTCCTTATTCATAAGACTTGAGCCTAGCATGTGATCCGATGACGAATAAATAAAAACATTGATGATTTTTTTTTATTTTCTGCTTTGAATTAAATATGTGTAAATAGTGGAGTCACTTGCAAATTTGTTTGCTTTACACAAGAAACAATTTATCTTTTTTATCGTAAGTGTACACGCTGACAAGCCCTCTTCCAAACTGGGTCATCAACGTCAGTGGTCACTAATCACAGTGATCGTTATCTTACCTGTTCGACTGATTGTATGGTACTTTTGTATTTGCTTTGTTGGGAATGAATGCCGCTCCAATATTGCGGAATATGTAGTGATATCACGGCTATTGACCAGTGTCAACTTATATCTTTATTTTAACTCATAATTGTTAATACTCATTACTGTTCTCATTAAATAAATAAATAATACACAAGATTCGTGAACAATCATTCTGTTTTCGGATTTAGTACTGCATTTTTTACCTCTCGATTTAAAAATTTGGCTGTATTTAATATAAGTAAATATCTACATGTTTTATGTTAGAAATCGTTTTATAAACATCAATTAAATATTTATCGAGTAAATCTGTCAGATGTGCAAGCGATCGAGTTAAAGGTGTTATGACTGTAGCTTCGAGGATAATATCAGATAAGTCGTATGAATCATAGCGGATGTGACGTCTTTAGTATGCTGACCTTTATAAAATTACACTAAAGTAGCATATATTGTAAAGCTAATATGATAATATTTTTTTCGTTCCAGATTCTAAAACAAGGTGCCTTGAAGTCAACATATCAGAGAAACAATAATATCTATGTTAATTTTAGATAAATATTTGTAACCGATCGGTTAAGAGATATTTTTACTAAGAATAATGAGATTCAGCTCAATTTAGAAGACAATAATTTTGATAAAAAATATAGGTTTTAAGAACAAATGAGCTTGATTAGATTTAGATTAAAAGAGAGCATATCAACAAGAAGCATGGCGTTTATCAATTTGAGAAGTAATTTAAGGATATTATGGGCTGTTGCTACATCGCTTGTCTTCCTCGGTAGAAGTGGTGCAGCGCCGGCCTTCGCAGACACTGATAAAGCAATGGTAAGTGAAATAAATTACATGTCTTGTAATAAATGTTGCATGAATCTTATCATTTCATAATCTCTATTACTGTGTAGATGGTGAGATCGAGTCGTGTACTTTGATTGCACTCCATGGACACAAAAGATTTCATAGTCAAAGAGAAAGCCATAGGATATTAAAAATAAGTTTTATACACTAATGCAACTGTAACTTTATCGACCTATATTATATTACTCTTTAGCAAAAACGAGCAATATTTGTTATGTATAGCATTCTACTCCATTAAATTTTAGAATTACATTTTTTTTTTACCGTACTACAAAAACAGATTCAATTTTACGCGGTTAAAATTTGCCCTTTATTTGTATAAGCTGATAAGTGTAAATAATGTTAAAATTGTTACAAGTAACGGTGCGGTAAAACCTAATTTCAATCGGATGAGTAACTTTGTGTAAATTCTAGTGACTGAATAGAGATACATCATTAATCGTTAATCAAAATCGGAAACGATCGTGCCGTGGGTTGGACTGAGTCATTTTTCTCGCAATTTGTTCCTTATAGGTGTTTTATATTGAATCTGGCTTGATTCTGTAGTACCGTATGTAGTAACTGCACACGTGATAGCATTCATTCATAACCAACATATAAGACAACCAAGATAAAAAGATTTTTATTTCATGTTACGCTATAGGATCGTGCAACCTCCGTAAATCGTATTAGCAACAGGAATGTATGAGTCATGCAAGCATGTTATGTATGTGTATAGTTTTATTTGTCATTATTCGTTCTCAACGGCTGCGTCATTTCTGTTGTATTTGTAAACCACGGCAACTTATTGGTTGTGAATCAGTGTTTTAAAATATTATAGTAGCAGTTAATACAACTACTATATACCGATAAATGAATTTGCCGTATGCCCTGAGTACATACTTGGTAGCAATGACGTACATACTCTTATGTGTACTTAAGAACTCATAGTCAATTATTTATTAGTTGAATGAGGTGAGAAAGGAAAACAATTAACTGGTACACTACGAAAAGTTCAACTCTTAAATTATAGTATTAGTCTGAATAAGAGGAATTGAAATTATAATGTTTTGAAATACAAGTGCAACTTTAACTTTATTTAGCAAATCTAATAAAATAAATGCATAAATAATAACTAACGTATAACGTGGACATATTTTTATTAAAACAAAAAATAAGCTCCGAATACTATCAGCAGATACTAAAATAATCCTAGTGGATTTGTTTAGGAGGAAATGCAATAGGTAAGTGTTATTACATAAATGCGTAAGGTCGGTGTCCTATGGTGACTCAGATGACTCTGCTGGGGTTCGAGTGGAAACTGCAGCGTCTCGGTTTCTGAGAAGCCGTGAGTCACAACCAGTCGCGCCCGCAAGTTCTAGGTCATAGAGCACCGACCATACATATCTTAAGGGGAAGACCTACGCGTTGAAAACACCAACATCACACAATGACCAAACATTCGTGTTTTGGTTTAAAGTAAACGTGTTTTTGTTATTAATTTTATTAGTATTTATGAAACTATGCAATTCACAGTTGTTGTGTTAGTAGTTGAAAAATTAAAATAAAATACTGCCTAAAAGCGCGTTCCCGCTTTCTATTCGTCGGCAACGCGTCGGTAATTTGGTTTTACAAATGTCAATCAACTAATGTATTTATTTACATAAAACAATCAAGTATTTTCATTTACATTCGATTGAAAAATTTCCGAATATTTAACTACATATGTCGATTATTTATAAATGTCAATGTTTTAACTTGAAAGTTAACTATCCCCTTTAGTTATTCTACTAATTCCATTCTGTTATTATTATTGAATGATGCAAGAAAATCATTTTGTGTTGGAGTTTATATAAATATTTACTGAGTTTGATAAGCAAAAAGTGTCAAGGTAACGCGCTCTACTAACCCGTTTATACTTTTCGAGACATTAAATCAATATTAATCTTACTTAGGTAAGAAAGCTATAAAAATTACAATATTTTTTCTTTGTTTAGAGTATAAAAATAGAAATAGGTATAGGTATAGAAACATATAGCAAACATTTGAAAAATGAAGCATAGCATCAAAGATAATCGCCGAGTGTAATTCGTAAATCTTACAGCGATTTATACTGTTGATACCCCAGAGAATTTCCCGGCTTATAGATTTGTCATTTTATGACTTAGTACGGTAATGTCAGAGATGTTAATATATTATAAAAATATTTTGTACATTAAATTAATTTGTCTAGGTACTTAATTGATATTTTCTTGTTCATTGCATATTGGCTTGAAGTCATTAACGGCAACTACAGTTTTCTTGTTATAATTGGGGAACTCTGTAGTGTGGTAAATCGTACCGTACCCGAAGCCGTGGTACCACCACACTGCTCCACTCCAGATTGATAGACATGACCTACAACTAACTAACGCTAACAACTGGGATCGACTCCTCAGGTGTCCTCGGAAGTACAACGGTTTAGAAATTTTGTCTTCGTTTGTTACCCATTCAACTATTCAGCTTGTACATGTACTATGAGCTTGTACATGGAATTTTGTCGTTACATTGTTTACGTTACACAGATATTATCATCAAAATCTTATATCAAATATTGAATAACAAATCTCGATTTTGATTCACTTATCATATGTTTGTTCATATGAACGAAGACCACAAAGTCCAAATGCAAAATTGTTAGTATCAAAGTACAGCTGAATACAAGGTTGTACGATCGCAACTCATCCAATATATACTTAATAAACGAGTTTTACCAGTTACGATTTTACTTGACACTTCTATAATCGTACTTCTATGTTAGTATAGGAATGGAAAAAAAATATACGGGTTTTACGGTATAAAACAATTGACGTAACAGAAACCGGATGTCATATGTGATAAGTAAAGTTTGAACAGTAGTATTGATGTTTTTACCGTGTCAAAATGACACGTTGTTATTTAGAAATCTCGATTAAATTTAAAATGTAACACGTGAAGGAAATATTTAATGCGTAAATATCTCTATGACTTAATTATAACATATGAAAATAATATTAATTATGTTTTTAACAGTTTTTCAGCATTCTAAATTAAAAAGTTTTGGCCGTAGGCATCATGGTTAACGGAAGTTAAACAGGTAGTAAAAATAGAGGTAACAAAAGAAGTATTGAAATGCAGAATTCGTTACTAGGATACGCAACAGACTGCAGGCGAATGTCGTGCGTACTTCATTGAATCAGGTCACGAAATCAAACTGTCTATAGTCATTAAAGGATTACAGTTTAATAACCCATATCCATTAGTCACTTGAAAATATAGGTCATTGCACTAAGCAATAGCAAGACACGTGGTTACTTTACAAATTAGTAATGGCATTTCCTGACATTTTTATTGCTACTGCTATGATTAAGGTGCCCTTATATAGCGCGTCATTCTCCTGGCAAATACTTGGGTAAAGAACAATGGCCCCAGCAGAAAGAGCGAGGAACCTGCCCATTCCTTTGTTTTCGTCATTACTTGCAGGCCGAATAATTCGATATAAAAATTCGGCGCATGTCCTATCAAATGGACATCTCTTGTAAAATTTCTTTGGCCATTCCGAACAATGAACTCCGAGGTAACATCTATAAACACATGTTAGTTTTTAAAAATATATTTATACCAGTTGGCTAGAGCAAACGGTTATGTAATGAGTATATTATTAATATGATGGTTATTAATATGAATATATTAATAAAAGTTGTAAAGTGCAGATATCATAATCAACTTTTTAATATCTACTTATTGAATCCAGCCAAAGCTGTGAATCATAGCGTAAACAAAAAAAATTTAACAAATTTACTAATTTTCAAAACTCTCAATCTATTATGTCGGTTACAAGCGACACGGCTACTGTCGCCCGCAGCAACGATTACATATATATATGCAACTCTTCGCTATACGATTTTATAACTGGCTCACAGATTAGCAAGGCGCGGTGGGTTTGAAAACGCGATGTGCATACCTAACTGTTAGTTATCCGACCCTTCTTGTTATGTGTGATTTGGAGAGCGTGCGTCACTGTATCTCATGGATTAAATCACTCTTACCTTATCAACCTACAAAATAACATATTTCGAGTCAACCACTCGGCAAACTATCTCTAGTCACGAAGCCGAGCTCTTGGGAACCGTATCTTTCTTTAAGATTTCGAAGAATCTTAAGATAATACGGTGAGGATGTTAGGTATCCACATGTTTACAAGAGTACTGTGAATTTAATTCTGAGAATTGTAACATAAAACCGTTGGGGGTCTACAAGTACATTTAGATGATCTTAACTTTTTCGCAAAAAGATGTTGCTCCGTTACATTTTTCACAAAAAAATAAAATATGCACGACATAACCAAAAACGATTAAGTAAACACAGAGCGAGCCGTTCAATAATACGTAACCCCAAATCCTCGGTCGACACAAGATGTGACCGGGTCACCTCAAAAGTACCGTAACTTGAGTACTTTCAGCACAGTTCTGGTGATTGAAAAGTTGCCGTACAAAGGACGAGTTTGCCGTGTACAAAGTGAAGTGACTCATTTTAATTTTCTGTGTATTGGTGTAACGCGGATTGTCATTTATTAGCGGCATATTAATAGATGTCGTCGCACGGCGAATGCTCGTCACGCACGCAGGAAGCGCTCGGCGACCTTCAACACGCGCACCACGGCCACCGTCCTCTGATTACTTCTGTTCATTGTTCACCTGGACAGTCAGTCGCACCTCGCAAAGTTCGTCTTTTTCCATATAGCTAGCACAATGTGCGCAGGGCTGAGATTGATTTCAAGATCGTCGCGCCTTGTGATAAAACAATTGAATATACAAACTTTACATAAGAATGCAATAAAAGTTATGCGGGAAAAAAAAACCGTTGTAACATAATTTCTTAAAATAGCCATGGGCTTATGTGCACTGAAATAACGGAAACGTTAGAGAATTGATTGTTTGTGCCTAAGGGAAAAACCTCATAAAATTATCTTTATTATAATGATAACATATTATGTGTCACCACTATTGACCGGAAATGTTATATTTTTATATCGGATTATGCTGTAGCTATATTATTTCCAAAAAGAACAAAGAACGTAATGCTGTTTGGAAGCTATGAATTTCAACACGAGGAATAGTAAATATTATGTCGTGTACATACACGTGTACATCGAGATGATTGGCAAGCAATCAGTCCATCGGCAATCATTATACCTGAAAGGCAACACAATGTGATTCGGTACACGTGATGAACGTGATTACGGTGGACAAAGGGCTGCTGAGTCTCCAGTAAAAACATTTTCTACATTTTCCTGCGGAAAAGTGGTAGCTAGCACGCTATACATTATTTTAATGTTTTGACAATCGCTTCGTAATTGAAACTAATTACGAGGACAATTATGTATTGCGATTGCATGTACGGATGAATAGATGAATCTGGTGACGGTGTGTTCGCGGCCGCGCCCGCTACACGCAACAATCTCTCGTGAACCTGCGTCCATTGAGACCGATTGTTATTTAAATTTGGTTTTCCAATACAACCACTAAATATCCATCGTCATGTGTATTGTTATATATATTGCCGTATTGTTTTTTTTTCAATTTTGATACTTTATTCAATTTGCGGAATTGTCTTCGCTTTTGTATGATTTATCAATTCGTAGTGTTCATATAAATAAGTAGGTAAATGTTAACATTTTCCTACTGATTTAAAATTTACATTTTATAGAGGTGTCAATCACATATATTCTCAATAAATAATGGCTGAACAAACGGTCTTATTTGAATATTTACTTTGTTTCTGATGCGTAAAATGTGTTTCCCCTCCGCTGGTTATGTTTATGTTAAATGTAACATTCTTTGTTTACCTGTACTACCTACTGACATTCCTAAAACGGCTCACGTTCTCGTCTCGTAAATAAATTGTAATAAATAGCTGTTATTACTAGTTGAAGCAACACGGGTACGGGAATTGCGCGTGTAACGTACAAATACAAACAACATTATGCAAAAAACTATTATGTAAGGTTTATAATAAAACCATTATTCACAACCAAGATTCAACGTGACATTTTTATTATTTATTTATTATTTATTTTTTCAGTAAATGCCAACTGACTCAATGTTCGACACGAGAAATCGTCTTGTGCAAGAATATTTTAGTATGGCTTAGTTTGTAAAGGCGCTTTAAAGTTCAATCTGCACTTTCTTCTTCCATTCCTATGCTACGTCGCGTCGGGTCTTAAAAAGTCGAATAAAGTAAGGGTTGGATAAGATTTCAATTATTAAATCTTAAAATAGTTTAAGCGCGCATAATTATTATAAGTATTTTTAAAAAGTATGGAATTTCTAAACCGGACGCAGGATAGGACCACGAAGATCACCTTCAAGTAACTCAAAGGTGGTAATGGGATACGCCTCGTATTCGTTTGATGCGTACTTACTGAAATAAGCTGTATAACTATGTTTATACATAAAAATCAAGCGTCAAGTTTCTAAGAATACGAAGATTGACAAAAAGTATTAATAACCTATTCACTGTACGCCTCTTACGTTGTTACATTGTACTGTTACATTTTTACATGTTACATTCACATGTGTCATAACAGGCTAGCGCAATTTACTGCCCAATCAAGAAGCGATTATTCTCATGGTGTATCATTTACTTTGTCAGTAGGTCGTGTGTTACAATTTATTCTTTCAAGGTCAAAATACACTGTGAAATTAAATTGGCCATTCTTTCAAATCGTATGTATTCATCCTATTATGTAGAATAAGAATTGTAAGTAGCAAAACATTTTTATAACTTCATTATACGTTTTAGTTGAGTTGTTTTTCGTTGTATAATAGTCAGAATATAGAGGAAAAACTGGTTAATCAATTATTTATCATGACACATGTACTTATAATTCATGAAGTTAAAGGCTCATTATTTAATAGTAACCTCGTGTTTCCGATGTATAAAGTATATTGCTTTATTATAATATAGATGACGATGTGTTTCGTACAAAACAATTTAATTGGTATAAAGTGATCCAATTATTCTTCGCAAGCATGTAATTAAGTCCACGGGTACATACATACAGTGGCGCAGGGATATCATACTAAGAAGATTTTAATATGAATAGTTGCTGCGTGTTAGGTGTTGAAAAACACGTGCAAGGTAGTAATTACTAAAAACTATTATCATTCAAAGCTCAATTAGAAATGCAGTTGGTATTCATTAAGCTGATTATTATACCATATGTTATAGTTAACTTGCGTGGGCTCGATTAGGTCATTGCTACAGAGATTATGCAATTTATAACAATATTAGCATTATATGATTTTTTTAAATTAATTACAAACATATGGACCACAACAATAAATTAACTATAAATTAATTACTTATATTCAAATTTTTATTCAATGTTGAATAATTTTGTGTCCTTAGTGTCATGATGTGGCTTAATCTTTAATAGGCTTTAGCAGGAAGTAATGCGAACATTTGCACGTTACACGTGCAATCGCTTCAAATGCATATCGGAACTATGAGACAGATGCCTACTTCTTGGAATATAATATGACATATCACCATTATACTTCAAACGGTATTCAGTAAGTGCATGGCTATCTCGCCGGTAGTTAGTACATTATCACCAAGATAAAAAAGGAATTTAAACAATATACAGTAATGTTTAAAGAATTTCTATAATCCCAAGGTTTAAGAGCCTTAGTAGTCTATATCTACCGTGAATTCTATATTGGTATCTAGAATTATGATGAGTGTTAGAGAGTGGGAAGTGGGAACTAGAATGTCTACACAATAAATCGGTACCTTTGGGTAGGGCGTCCAGCAAAACTCCCAGCAAGTTACCTCTACAAAAGAATATTCCAAGATCTTGTACGAACATACCAGTAAATTTTCAATGCGAAGCTTCATGGATTTGTCTCGGAGGAATGTATTATTTGGTAGATACGACAGCTTGAAACAACAGCACGAGATCAGAGATAAACAGTCAAAATATGAGGCTTACAATGATCGCATGCCAATCACAACCATGTTACATGTTGTTCTATGGTTACACGTGGCGTTTAATTTTAACGAACTTTTTAATATAAACAGACTTCTCCAATTTTGTTTTGCATAGGTTTTGGACACAGCTAAATAACATTAAGACCAAATCAAAATGGTATTGAAATTAATGGCTGTTAGAGGATTTTATTGATCGAATTGCATCGGCGATAAACATTTCCAAAAAAACAACATATTATCATCGATAAAAATTAAGGTATTAATTTTATTTTTACGCGTACAGGTTTTGTAGTGTAAGAAACTCTGTTGATCCTTGAGTCCAATCCAACAAGCTAACCTAACTATCTCCTTTAAGTCAGTTAATGATGAGCATAAAGTTCTTCCTAATGATTGTTGTAGACTAGGAGATAAGGTAGATTTGGCCGTATTGGGGCGGCCTAGAATACTCCCCCCAATCCCACGCTGGCAGAGCAGGGTGTCGTAAGAGGCGACAG
>DWPT01007112.1:0-11005 GCA_018251895.1 Agathymus mariae mariae | reverse complement strand
CTTATCTCAACAAAAGAATGTTAGTCACGTTTCCACGAAGTATTTCTATTAAATATTTATAATTCATGTACATTGAATTACTTATTATTGTAATATCTAGAAGTCGCCGACATTTCGTTCTATCGCCATTACATGTAAATTCGCAAAAATGTTCGCAATACGAATTATAATATCTAAATTAGATAACTTTTTGAACTGAATTTGTTAATATTATTATTAATAGGCGGTTAGGTATTAAATTATGCACCAATATTTACAGGTGGGTATTTCATACAATTTCAGTTCCTTCAAGGCTATAAGTGTGAAGTATACATACAATCACAAATTTAATTTGTTTGTTGGACACATTGTTGTAAATAAGAAACAGTGATGTCGACGACGCGTTCGTATGTTAAAACATGTATCGGATTATTGATTGGTTGACAGAACAATCTGTGTTTATATTTAAAAATGATAATGATATTGACATTAGGATTCAAAGTCCCAAGCACCCATACTATATACAAATACACTTTCTGTGATCAATCTCGCTCATATTCGAGGGTATTTTATGTGTAAATGAGCCAGAATCAGTTATTTCAATTGAATGACCTCGTTGTGTATGAATTGAAGTTGGATCTTTTTTATATTTAGTTTTTAATATTTATTGTATTGTAGTAATATTAGTAGGTACATATTTTGTTACAGAGAAAAATATTTATATTAACGGAATAGATATAGCTGAGATACGATACTGCAATGTAATTTATTGTAGTATCACTACAAAATATACGTATTACAGTGATATTATTAAGGTTCATAATTACAATATCGATCATATTGTATATTAATTCAACTATATTGAGAAACAACTATTGAACATTTTGCGATATGTGTGATCATTTTTGTAATGGTCAATTTAACATCCGGACACATACGATATACGACACAACTCAATATACTATTCTCAATCTCTTTAATCTATAAGAGAAGTATAATAAAAAAATTAAACTGTCAATAAGGACCTATTGTTTAATGTTTGCGTTCCAATAACATAAATATAAAATAAATATATATGTATATATATATATATATAATAAAAAAAGAAAAAATAAAAATAAAGCAGCACTTAAACAAATTTTCATATAATTCAACTTACCTTCATCAATTTTGCGCGAGGCCTCCTCCAGGTCACTGCCCGCATAATTGAGGATAACGAGCACCAGAGGCATCATCTCCCAGGAGTAATGAAACTTTTCTAGCAGCTTGTGACAATTCTCCACTAGCGTCTCCAACGATACAGCTGAAATAGAGAGTTTGTGTCAAATATTGATTACAGCATAAAATGTTCAAAAACTGAAGGCTTACAAATGAATAAGTATTGAGAACTATTATAATTTTCCTGGTGCATCGACCAGCACACCTACTAATTATATTATGATTACTAAAATATACCTTTAAGAAGATAAAAGATAGCATTTTCGATTATAATGACACTCCAGAATCTTTGAAAGCGTCTGTGTCTAAGTGTAACGCATCTAGCAATAGAATTGTCGATGCTGCGAGGTGTATAAACGGACATACCGGCTAAGACCTGAGTTCTTACATATGCAGACCTAGCCGGGAATTCATGTCCTCAGTCGGCAGGCAGATAAGCATAAGTTAATACCGATTTTCCTTCAGTCGAGCGAAATGTGGCTATTTAAAAAGTTGGCAGTTATAAGAAAGTTCCCGAAAGATATTTATGTGACAGATAAAATATTATATTTATATATATATATATATTATTTTGGTCTCTATTGCTGATGAATTTCCATATATCCCAATCTGCAACACTAGGAGTACAATTACGGGGATATACCTCTATATGTACCAGCAAATTAGTGTTGGTAATCAATAATTAAATATTATTTGGAGATTTAAAGGTATTCGTTCCATACCTATGACTTATGACTGTGACGTTGTTATAATAACAAGCTGTTTTGTACTTGACCTTAAAACTACTAGGAAACCTGTTAACATACACAAACGTGTCACTCAACACTGCAGTCTGTATGTTTGTTAGGAATGTCGACACAAGCTGGAGATTTAAGAGTTGTATATCCACTCGACACTTCCTGTGCAGCACACAATGTTTATACGTATTAATTGAATCGGATTGACCGTGTTCCTGGGATGCAAATTTTGGTTACTACGTGGCATGGGCAAAGCCTGAGATAAATATCGGACCTTCGTATGTTTCAAATCCCTTGATGATTTAGACGAATAGTGATTTTATTGGAAGTCATTTATTTATTAGTAAATCCATAAAAATACGATTGAAAACCTAATCAGCTTATTAAACAATAATTTAATTGAATCGGAGAATCCAGACGTTAAAATCATTTATTTGTATCTATTGTATTATAAATTATCCTGTATTTTTAATAGTATGATAGCACTATGAAATCATTGACGCGTTGCCAGAGAGAGATAACTTAGAAAAACGCACCCATGCCCATTATTTTCCATTAACCCACACAATTCGCACAATCCGGCTCAGGCATAGATGTCATAGAATTTGTGCCATTGATATACAGCTGTACGAAATTGTTCCCATAAGTGCCATCTTAAACATGTAGTAGTTCCTGTTTGTTATAATTTTGTATAGTATAGTAATTTTTTTATATAAAAAATATATTTAAAATGTATGCATATTCTAAGGAATGTTCATTTATTAGCGAATTTATTTTAAGTATCCTAAATAATTTATGCATATAGGTGTTATGCATTTGTGTGGTCTCGATGCGTGTGTATGTGCGCGCGTGCGTGCATAAGTTGTACGTATGCCTGTTATTTATATTTCAGTATTGTGAAGTGTATGATGTATCCTTTTTATCTCTTCATTAATGTTGTATCGATAATTTACACTATTTATGAGGTAATGTTTATCCTAGTTTATTTATTGTTTCAGAAGCTTTTTATACGTGTACCAGGCGTCTTTATGCATAAGTTTTTTTGCCTTAATTAATACTTCGAATGCATAAAACTTATTTATTTGAGCTTGTTCGATGTATATTTTGTAATTGTATCTCGTCAAACAAATTCTGGTTTGTCGTTTTTTAATATTTTGCGTATTAGTAGACGTATTACTGTAAACGTTAGTTTGACGTTATTAAACAACATTGTTTCCTTATATTGTCTAACGGTAGGCGTGAAATCGTGAATGTGAAATAGTAGAAATGAATCTGTATCACTTGTTTAGTGCCCTTTGTGTTTGATGTAGATTTATTTTCGAAGCTGAACCCTGGAATGCGGTTAAGTTCCGTATGGGTTTTGACGAGTGGGTTGTACTGTAATTACTTTCCTATTGCGTACTAAAGGTGATTTAATGGTAAAACATTTGTAAGTTATTTCAATAGATATTGTTATACGTGATGGTGATTTATAGCCTCGTAAATAAGATGCATAACGCATGTAACATACTCGGTTAAACTTTTTTTGAACCTTATGAGGATTTTTATATTTTGCACCATTATACAAGTAACAAATGACCGTTGCACTATGGTGTCACGATGAATTACTGCTACAATGCAACGACAACCAGAAACAAAACTGCAGTAATAAAATATTGAGCCTGAATCGCTCCAAACGAATCTAGATGAATCAACTGATTTAAGCTACTTCGGGTTAAAAACGCCCAATATGCAAATAAGCATATGCATACACATACATATCATGTACAAAAAATCGTAATGTATGTATCCGTAAAACTCTTACATTGGCACTTGCAATTTGAGATTATTAGTAACCCAAATTTCATGCTGTTTAGCTAGTAGGTACTAGCTACTTGTACCTCTAGGTCGGGGCCAGAATAGGGCTACGGTATCTCCTGCCTGTCGTAAGAGGCGACTAAAAGGGGGCTTCCGGGGTCGTGGGCGGCTAGGGTGGGAGATCGAACCGTCCAGTCGGCGACCCCGGGGAGGACACGGTATACGTGGCCGTGTACCGCCGTAAACATCGAAAGGTGGGGGATGAGCGAAGGCTCATCAAGAGCAGATCCCAGCGGGGCACGCGCTCAGGACTCCGGTTGCGTTCCGTTGGAAATCCCGGAGTCCTGTACATAGCGCAGAAGAAGGCCACCGGGGAGGGGGTTTTAGTGCGGTAAAAATCCCACATAACCCGGTGTCGCCCCCACGGCACCGGTAACCTTTGGAAGGTTTCCCCCCTCGAAAACATAAAAAAAAACAGGTACTAGCTACTTCCAAAATTATAATATTAAGCACATAAAAAAAAAAGTGTTGCATTCGTAACGTACGTGATCGTAAGTTTTTCCATCTCGTATACAAATGCAGTAGAAATAAACCTCGGGAGTTTGTTGGCACTGTATAAAGCTAAAACTAAAGAATGGACCTGCTACTTTGTTAAAACAAACAAAAAGAGGATGTCCGATTTAAGGGCCTTTGAGATAAATCTCTCCAATAAAGTACGGTTTCCATAATTAAAATGTTTGTTGCACGCCGCATTCAGCCTCTCACTGCACTGAACAAATCCTAGTTGGAGAGTGTAATGAACTAAATCCGTTGCGGTTGGTATCGTATGGCGTTGCCGTCCGCGATAAACCATTTGACGGTACCGTTCCTACACGAACACCGAGCTTTGGAGACACTTGAGACTGTTTCAATAACCACCACAACACGTAGACTAGCAATACCATATGTCTAACAGGAGACTGTTTCGATAAGTCACCCTACGTAACCACCAATAAACGAAGCTAATACTGTCAGTTTAGTTACTCGTACACCGGCTAAAACACATCGAAGACGGTATCAATAACGTGAGGTGTATGTAGAATCTTAAGCTTGACAATTCCGTCTGATGGTAAGAGCGCTTTGGTCCTAGCTGCGGCACTGATGATTTGCAGACACTCAAGACGTACGGACAGGTTGACGACGCGAGTGAGCTATTACAAAATATTCAGAAACTAACCACAAGTAGCCTTCGACTCCGCACAATCTCAGAGGATACTCGACCCCAGAATTGGGACAATTATTCATGGGCTTGAACTCGTAAGTGTGCATCGAGCATAGAACATTTGTCATGAAAAACCTAAGTTTAAAAAATTGTAGAGGCCCTAACTTTTGTTCCGATTAGGTTACTGAATATAAAACCCAATATTTAAAATACATTGATAACGTAAGTATTAAAATATATTTTAATTTATGAAAACCAGGCGCTACTAACTTATAAATAATGGTACAAAGATCAAGTGTCGATTGTCTTGTAGCCGTGGATTGCGATTGTAAGCTTCGTGCACGGGTTCAGTGGTTTTACCATCGTTACCTAGTTCTTAGTGCAATGATCTACAACAGGAGTGTAAGGACTGGGTTTTTCGTCGTTCTATGAACCAAAAAAATATTCATTTTAAGCTTTTTTGTTTATGGACGAATTTATATAAAACAAAGTTTAAATATTAAATGATGCTTACTGCGATAGATTAGTGAAACCCATAACGAAATCGCTTAAACGGTTGCCGAGTATTCCGTAATATCTAAGTTAATTTTCATTCGGGCAAAACATTCGATGTAGATAAGTATTATGCATTGATTTGGATTCTACCCTCCTTTTTCTCGTTTTCGTGTGCGAACGCCATCGGCGCCGCGGTATGTGGTCGTTCGCGGTCAAGTACGGTACACGAGCTGTACGTGCCTTTTCGTCGCTTTTTATTACGGTGATTCGATTGTGCAAACCATATATTTCGTCGTGATTTCGTCTTGGCCAACCTTCGGATGTGACTACGTGAAGTTGGAACATTGTCAGCGTCAACACAGAAGACAATATCATCGCGGCGCCGTTCACCAGACGCCACGCATCGAGATTAAGGTTGGTGGATTCCCTTTTTGGTGTGTGCATAATTTATGTCGAGTGTATTGCCCAGAAAGGGACGTACAAGCCCTATCCTATACAGTCCACTATTCGCCTTCTACCAACCTATATTTTTGGCCCCCAGGCTCGAAGAAATAAATACTCGACTATGAGTATTACGAACCCGGCGAAACAAAAATTCTCGCAAACACAAAAAACAAACAAAGACAAAAATTTTAACAACCATTGTTTTGGTTTCCATTCCGTTAGTAAAGACCCCCCTATTTTAATGAGCTTATCTCATATATCCTTAATGTACATACAGCGTTATATCAGTTAAAATTTTATTATATGTTCAGATGTTCTATAGATAGATAAAATAACTATATCAAAACGTATAATTAATAACTAGTGACAGTGTTCTCTAACTATTGAATTAATTACATAAAAGACCTGAAAACGATGTATGTTTCTATCTCTGTCTCTCCAACAAAACATTCCATCTATTACAAAACATACTACATTAGTTCTACTTAGTAACTACGTTAGTAACATCCATTTCGATCTTCAGCCGTTAAGAGCATTGAACTATGCATTTAAATATTACATTTTGAGTCCATAATTAGACTGTGAATTTTGAAGGGAACCGTCTCTAAGGTGAGTCGAGACAAACTTTGTTTCTGCCTCTATTTATCTAACAAAGGCTTCCAAACATCTATTACACTCACGTTAGTTTAGTCCGTACATGGAAATATCCTTTGTTATAGCTCGGCTAGTAAATACATTTGAAAGCGTTTTATTGCGTTCTCCACCGCTGAGTGCGAGAACAATGGCTAAAGGTCCATTTCATAGATAAACACAACCTACTACTTAGTTACGAATGAGTGGAGTTGGCTCGACTATTATGGTTCAGTTTCTGCTAGTAATCGTATTGGAAAGCTCTTTTATGTTTTGATACCCACATTTATTTTGAAATCACCATCTCTTCCCGGATTCGCTTTAGGGAACAACATTTTAAAGTTTACAGACTATACAGCGTTTGCACAAGTTAATTTGGATAATTAAGGTTGCATTATTTTGGTAATTTAAGGACGGACTTTATTTTAAGGTTGCACCACAGATTTCCCCTCACCCACAAACATTAGACGCCGGTAAATTGAGACGAATTTTCGGCATTCAAAAGTTACTTACTTTGCTTCATTTTAGTTCTTATTTGGTATTTTATTGTAAACAAATATAAGTACATAGATTGATTGATAGAAGATATATTATTTGCTATTTTGTTAAATTTTCGAGATTATTATTTATTAAAGAAACAAACCGCCTCTAATATGTTAAGATTACATCTATAATAGGTATGACTGAATAATATGTTAAGTTTAAAGCATTTGTTAGAATGACTTATAATAACTGATGGAATTAAAAATGCCATTAGTATTAAAAAAAGGATTTCATAGAATTGTCTATTAGTGCAAAATTGCATAAAAATGTTGAGTAATTTTCACAATTATACTTTATAGTACAGGTTGGCTCTTTCATAACTTTCAGTGGCTCTTATGGTCGAAATGTTATGAAAGAGCCATATGACACATTTTTTCCAATGAATATTTCCATATGAATTTACCTACTTTAATAAATAAATAATAACGAGAGAAAAAAGAATCATCATTTAGTGAAATGCCATCAAAGAATATTTTATTGCTCTATTTAATAAACTGGCGGTCTCATGCCATTTCTCCCCTACCTACCTATAACTTCAAATATTTAGTCACAATACCAAATGTTAGAAATATATATTATAAAATCTTAGTTTACATGAGAAATTAATAAATATTTAGGTAGATACATAAATGTTTTATTTTTTAATTTGTAAACTCGATATAATCTCCCTCTGTACTATTAATAAATAGGTGGTAGCTACCGTTAAATATTTTTTTATAATATATTTTCAAATACAGATCATAGAGTAACTATGTAAATACAAGGTATACTGGGTACCTACTACATTAATAAATTTTCAAAAGAATATGAATATTTCGGCATTAGCAACCTAATTATTATTTATTGAGTTCAGTTTACCTGATACTTTAACTTTTATAGTATTTTTCCACAATAAATATTTTCATTTGACACAACATAATTTGAATGTATTGAATGCCTATAGGTTTCACTGAGCACAACCATATAAACAATTAATATTGAGATAATCATTTAAACATCTTCAATCAACAATAACTTTAACTAATAATGGGTCTCGATAGCGAAGTTACCTATTCACTTACATCATTTTAAAATCATATTTGATTGTAAGAACCAATACCGGTACATGGATAACAAATTCATAAATAAGTAGTTATTAGAAACCGTCGTAACTAAAAGTGTAAAACATCATTATGACAAGCTTACGAAAATATTCCATTTCTAAGGTTCATTAAACGAACAGCGGAAATAAGTGTAATCCTTATGAAGGCGTAAAATAAAAAACCTTATTAACTGGCATAACGCAATGACGCGCTCTTTGCCGCTGTAGTAAGCGACGAAGTAATCGACGTCGATGTTGGCGCGTAAACGGCCGGCCAATGAGAGCGTGTCGCCACGCCTACGGCTCTTGCGATTGGGCGAAGTGCCAACTTTGAATATAGAACCGGTTTTTTTTCTCTAACGCCTACGCAAGCTCAGCCAAGCACGTAGACAATTTTCTGCCCACTGCCGCATAGCCTTGCGCGGGAAAATCGTTTGTATTTCGAAAGGCGCCAATGCGGAATGGAACGTTCATTGCTGTCAAGTGAAGTGCCTACATAATTATACAGATATTTAAATGTTTTTAAGTTTTGTTATTTGATTTATTCTCTGTAAACATATGAATATTACATCAACTGATATTTTTAATAAAAGCTAAATTTTATATTTGTAAGTAAATAAATAAAATTATAACTGAATTATTTGAAACAATACTTACTCATTTTTATACTTAGTTACCTATACAAATTTATTTAATATATTTAATTTAATTTATTTTAACAGTAGCTTCGCAAGTTTTTTAATCGTAGTTTTAATATTTTAAAAATGCTAGAGACAATGTTAACATTGAATGGACCCAGATAATTTGTAACTTAATAAGAAGTCCTGAAATACAGGTATCTCTGTAGATATTTTGTCAGTCATTTGTTCATTTATTTTGTCAATATAAAAAGGAAGTAATTGATATATTTTTATTTATTACGAATAATACTAATTAGTAGTTATTAATAATAATTAATTAATAATAATTAGTTGAACAATACGAGTAGGTAGGTATGCCCACAAGACCAGCCTACATGATGATGATGATGTTTTCCAGCCGATTATGGCTACGGGAACTGTATATATCCTTTCATTTTTTCTTCATTATTGGGCTTTCACGTGGCTAATGTGAATAATCTTCACAAAACCTTTTTATCACAGTGCAAAACGTAAAAGACCGCGGCGTTGTACAACAGTACTCCTTGAGCCGCTCAAGTGCAGATAGCTCTGATAGATAGATATACCTCACACATAGCTCTGTATTCTAACCACACCTCAGCTCATAACTTCTATTGAATTTTTTTTTAATGGTAATACCCTGGTGGTGAACATGGCCACCTGATGGTAAATGGTCATCGTCGCCCATGGACATTACAGCATGACCAAAGGTATCACTGATGCGTTGTCGGCCAGGAAATGAGAAGAAGGTAAAACGGAAAGTACTGGCTCTCAAGCCCCCAGCCGGAACACGACGAGTCGTTTGGCGGCTGACTCAAGCATGAGGGTGGTAGCTAGCCAGGCAGGCTTCACGGAAAGATAATAATACCAATAATAATATTAAAGACTTAATGATAATACAAACTTTACGCAAAGCCCTACCACCAAGCAGGCAGGCTTCTGTCGCCTCTTACGACACCCTGTTCTGCCAGCTTGGTATTTGGGGGAGTATTCTAGGCCGCCCCAATACGGCCATGTTATGTCGGAATCCAAATTCGAAAGCAGTCTATTGCGCATAAAATATTTAATCTACCTACATGCGTATGCGCAAACGTAATGCACATGAAGGTAGACCACCTACATATTTAATTAATTAACAGGAAAATTACAATATACCTAACACTAACGATAGTAGGACTTTTAGCTGTTAATTATTAATTGATTTTATTCATAGTTCTGCATCGTCAAATTGCTTATTATTTTTACAATATACTTAAAAAAAAAACCTAAATAAGTAGCTACTTATGTATTTAAATTTTTTTTTGCTTCTGCAATGGTTTTATACAAAATACCTTGCAGACAACACTGTACATGGCAATTTGTCGTAAAAGTTTTTTCTTATGAAACATTTGACGGCCTGTCATGGAAGGTTATTGATTAGCTGGGTGGTGATACTGCCCTTACACACCACCATTTTGCTCGGGATAAAACTGGGCGGTACAAATCCCAGCGAGACCGAGGAAACGTTCGCCATAACCTCGTCCGTTGTCCAGTAGGGTGCACCGCAAGCAGAAGATTGACTGATCGGTGGATGGAGTCCCATGCATCCCAAAATCATGTAAGTGCTCCATGCTGGATACTGGATGAGTCAACACCACGTTTCCCTAAGGTCGAGATCACCAGGCTAATCATACCGTCTAGGTTAATCCCTCAGTACTCGTGACTCGTACTCTCTAACAAGATGGTCGCATTCCAAACGTCACTAGATTACCGTTAAATTGTATGAAATGCCATTCTTTGTAAAATATATAATAACCTGGCGTTGCTACAAATTGTCGTACTTTGAAAGGAATGTAAAATAAATGAGATTTATAGTCCCCTGGTCAAACACGTTCGGACTTCGTGAAGGAGAAGCATCGGTGGTACGAAACGCCTGCCATTCCCTATTGGTCGCTGGCTGCCTAGGGTTTTTTACTCTCCAGAAAGGCTAAGTATATTTTATGTAAGCTCACTAGTAAGAAAAGACACTATTTTATTACGTATTGCTGTCCATAGTACAAATAAACAATACAAATTTATTTATAGCTATATTCACATACAGTCTATAATTTTAAATACTTAACAACCATTTTGAAACGTGGCCATGCCCATTTTTATTGTCCGTAGA
Organism: Agathymus mariae mariae; assembly: GCA_018251895.1. NCBI lineage: Eukaryota > Metazoa > Arthropoda > Insecta > Lepidoptera > Hesperiidae > Agathymus > Agathymus mariae. The sequence continues at coordinate 75 of DWPT01007112.1, read as the reverse complement.
CTACACATAGTTGCTTATCTGTCGAAGGTTAAGTTGGATCGTAAAACTTTATAGCCAACACTACACCCAAGTTTA
>DWPT01007111.1:0-11005 GCA_018251895.1 Agathymus mariae mariae | reverse complement strand
ACTCGTTGTTCACCTATCACAGATGTGCAGTAACTTTATTGGGGGTGCCTAATACTTTTGGCCAAGGCTGTATATATTCGTTCGTACATGTATCAACCAAAACGTAACTTTTTTTTTGATGGAACTGAAATTTAGTAGTACTTCTAAGCACGACACAGAAATAAACTTATTAGTATGACTTGTGAAATATAAAGATCGCTTCTTGCAACAGTGGTCGTTGGGAACGTATCCTTCAGGCATCTTTCTAACATAATAATAATATACTGTCAGATTGTATTTGTAGGTAATCTCTGGAGACTCGAACAACGGTTCCACCAACAATTGACCAATTGTCGTATAAATCTTCTTTATCGTCTGTATACGTAATCTATGTACAATATCCTAAATTTAATCTACCAACATGTTCCCCCAAAATTAAACAGCGCGGGATCAGGTCGCTACAACGATGTTATTCGCCGAAATCGTGTGATATCGTCCCCAATAAATATTGTTAACTGTATCGCGTCCCGGGCGTGATTCGGGTCACGTGCCGGCCAGCAGCATTTACACAATGGCCTGAAATATTCGATGGAACACTGGAGAATGCTTAAAGACAACATTCAGTGCGAAGCAAAAGTAAGCAGAAATACACTAATACTAAATTATGTGACAATTTCGGCCCATATAAATGTTGCCTACAACGGTTCTGCGAAAACTCTGATAGCTCTGATAATAATAATAATACTCTTTATTGTACACCATAGCACGTACATTTATTATTTATTATCATAATTAACATATAATGATTACATTACAGTGATATCACATGGGGTGTAAACATAAACTCCTTGAAGTTTTACCGTACACCCTTCGCCGTCGACTATGCTCTGTTACATTAAATAATTCAAATTATATACACTTATTCTAACGAAAATTATATGACTTATTATTACTTATTATTTATTACATGACTTAGTACACTTTAAACAACATAGATTCTAAATTAACTTTTTCGTCGGGAACTATATTTAATTGCACAACTCACATTCTACAAGGCTTGTGTCGGTCTCGTACTGTTGCGGGAACTCTCACCGAAACGCAATTATTTATCATCATCATAATAGAGTGGGGTGTCATGGATTGGTTGGACCGATTTTGCTGCAAATCAACTTCCCTTAGCGGTCGGTCCTATTATTTCTATCAGTTACTGCTGCTTAAAAGACTGGTAGGTAACACCATATCATTTGATACATGATCGTTGCCGTCTACAGATGTCAAACACCGAGGACATCGATCGCGCAGTCGGTCCATAATTAGGCGGGCTCATTACTTTCCGAACACTAGTCGTAGTGCTTAAACAACGTTACAGAATTAATTACAAATTAAAAGCAGTGGCTAGTCTGATTGTTACAAGACCCTAACATTGTACACCGTTGGCATTAAATCTGGAAATGTTACCTCGTCAGCTGCTCAGCAAGATGCTGCATGAATATGGGAAGTCTGAGTTTGGTTTTGGAACAAGATTAGTTGCAGTCTATATAAACCCAAAATAAGTAAAATATCTGAGGTGTATCTAAATTTTTATTGCATTAAGAAGTACTCCGTAAAACAATCAATTACGTGTATTACTTTGCTTCGGAGAAATTATTGGTACAATTCTCTACTATACCGAATGAATTCATATTTTTGAGATATCTAGGACAGTTTTGATTAGGTTCTCAATAACACCGCGAATCTGGAACGAATAAAATTACAATGACTTTTGTACACAGAGACACACGCTTAACCTAAAAAAAGAACTTTTGGCACCAAGAAATAAGACATCTCATTCGTCAAGAGAAACAATGTTTCTGCGACTGACTATAGTTCTTCCTAAAGTGGCAGCTAATTTCATTGCTTCTGATACATCTATAAAATGTTAACTACGTTACCGCAACTAAAGAGTTACAAATTTTTCTTGGAATTTTTCTTGCAATGACATTCTAACATGATTCTCTTGTTCACAGACCCTCCATCGGCGCCAATGATTACAGGCTACATCCCTGGGACTACCCTCTCAGCTGGCACCGTACAGAAGCTCTCGTGCATATCCACTGGTGGTAACCCCCTCGCTACTCTCACATGGTTCAAGAATGATAAAAAGGTAGGAGGCCCCCGATTTCTTGAATATTGTATTTTTGACGCCCATAGCCCAGTTGGTAGTGAACTTCCTTGCCGAGCGAGAGGTCTCGGGTTCGATTCTCCACCGGGGCAGGCATTTATGAGACAGATAAATGTTTGTTCTCGGGTCGTGGGCGTTTATAATGTCATATTTGTGTACGTCTATGTCACCCGCAGCACAGGGAATCCTAGTGCGGGGGAGTGAGTGTAAAAGTTTATTGATTTATATTTATTTATTATATTACAGTTTTTCAGATGCCCGATTTGGGCAGCGGTTTGACAAAAACTAAAATGTCAGAGTTCTTTGTACCTACGAGAGCTAAAAGCAAAAGGCTCCGAGCACATGTTTGTATCGTCTTTCATATTATTCAGCTGAGATTATATTAATTTTTCTCATATTCTTATTCAAATAACATCAAAAAGTCTTGGTACAATATCAAAAGGGGTCAATGTGATATATATATATGGCTTCAATATATAAATGGCCGGCAGCATATGGGTTTCGTGGTAATTTAGGAAGTCTGGTGCTTATTTCACCACGCTGTTCCAGTACGAATCGGTGGAAGGATTAGTGGCCAGAATGAGAATTTTGTACGCCTGAATATCTCCGATGCGATCGCGTGGCTCTTCCGGTACTTAACTAGCCTACTAAACTCCATAAATACCTACCGAAATACCCTGATAAAATACTCTATTTGAGTCTTATTTGGAGAAAGACCCGTATAACATTAGTCGATAGGTAGATTTAGGTTAAAGTTTTAGCTTTTTCCTTTGAATGTTAACCTATTATTTTAATGCGTCGATCAGCGACCTACCTTACCCACATTCGGGGCCGTAATTCCAATTTTCCTGAATTTCGCTTGTTTATCAGTACACATACGGCCATTATAACCCCACTCGACCCTTTAATTGCTTATCTTTGATAAGGCTCGCATATTGGTGTTTATTATCATTGTTATAAGGTGTAGAAACAAAAACATTGCGAGTATACAAATAATCAATGTACTTAGGCTGCCTTGCTTTTAATAGCTAAAGCGCCCTGTTATGTAAAACATATCATTTTACATTAGCAGACAGCAAACAAATAGACAAGTCACACGTTAGTAAATAATTACTAATGCACATGAATAGCAATATCTCGAACGACCTTGTTACTTAGTTGGTAGTGACGATTCGTGCCAAGCGAAGGGTTCCAGATTCGATTTAATTTATTTATTTATTTCTTAACGAACGGGGTTAAGTCCACAGTCAACCATGCTGGCCAAGTGCAAATTAGCAGATTTTGCATACGACATATCCCCAAGATATTTTTCTTCACCGAAGCAAATGATAATTAATTAGTAATAATAGGGATTGTTATTATAAATTAATTAATTATTAATGAAGCATACATTATGAAAAATTAGAAATCCGTGCAGGATTCGTAGTAGAATCTCACGTGCGGACGACTCACGTTCAAACCACAAGACCAATGGCGTTTTTGACAGGCAAATTATTTGCTCACGGGTCGTGGGTGTTTGTGATGGCTAGTTCTGGTGTGTCCATGCCGATCGCGACATACGGAATCCTAGCCCGTGGATGTGATTGTGTAAACTTTGTGTCTATATTTTGACGTCCATCACGACAAGCGATAAACTCGCTTGTTGACTCTTTTAGAGTGCAGCTGAAACACGTCTGAAAAGCCAGGCAAATAAAGAACTATACACACACGGTAGATACCGCCAATATTAAGTTAGGTTGTATGTAGCATAGCGTTATTAAGCAGGGAACACATCGAGACATTGGCTCGGACTAGAGGGTGGAGGGAGTCTTGGTATTTTTTAAATTCTTACTTTATCTTTACTGATCATTACACGGGAACAAATGTTGGTGAAATCCTTTGTTCAATTTGAGTGCCAACATGACAGAAAATGACGCATTTATGTATGTTTATTTTCAACCAAAATATAAATCATTGTTCCATTGGAAATTAGGTATAGAATTTCATTATTTGCGGCCACATAATTCCATATTAACTGGATTAATTTGCATATCAATCAAATTATAAATGAAAATTGCATATCAAAAATATAATTTTGTAGCAGTACACTTAAAAAAAAATCTATTAAACAATATTTCTATGTATTATAATTAAACTTATTGTCTGTTCTTCTATAAATTGAATATCACAATGATTAAAACGTCAGTGGTGATAAATTATAAATGACACAAAAAATTGCGACAATATTGCTACAATCGACTAGATAGGCCATTTCCAACTTTCTTAAACAAGCAATTATTCCAGATCCATTCCACGACGAAAACCACGGATAAGGCGGTGTCGGCGGAGATATCCATACTGACGAACGTGACCGACAACCAAGCGCAGTACCGCTGCGAAGCCACCAACAGCGCCACAGAGATCCCGCTCTTTGAAACTGTCACTCTCAACGTACACTGTAAGTAACTATTAATAAACTAATCTTATCTATTAGCAGCGGACTGCAGGGTGCTAATGTCTGTCCGTCATTGAACCGGGCTGATGCTCGCTCCTACTGCTGCAAGCAATGGAATTGCCGTCGGAGTTTTGGATAATCCCGGTATCGAAAGTTTTTATGCTGCTTGAAATAACCGAAGGCAAAGTCGTAACGTTCATCTAGCTTTGCTAATGACGCCTTATCATCCAACCGCTAATCGCGTCCGTTGTAGCTAGAGTTCGCGATCACTAATATTCTTTAAATTTCGCTAGAACCAACCAACCAGCATGACACACGAATTACTTACAACAAACAATGACGATTCCTGGTATGTATGTCAATTATTTGAATATACGACATGCACTTATAAAGAAATTACAACAACTTTAATGTTATCAATGATTTGTATGTTACAGTGATTCCAACATACAACAATATGTATAGATATTTAAAGCCTACTCAAGTCAAAATTAACCGGGAAACTGGCACATTTTAAGAATCACCTTCTGTAGACTTACTAAAATCTTCATGTTCTTGTGAAAATATAACATTCAGCAAAATTAGGCAACATTTAACATATTGCAAACCACGCAAGCCAATTAAAAAGTTCTACGCACATTTCGTACGACTATTTCGAAGCCATGAAATCTCTAGATTTATATATTGATTCAACTAGAAACTCGGAATAAGTTTTCAAGTTGAAGAATTTCATTCCAACGCAAAGCCTTTGTAATAGCAGTTAACTCGTTATTTGCAAACTTTGGGCGAGTTCTAATTGATTTATTTTTAACCTCTGCGCCTTCTTAGTGCTCCTAGTACTCGGCTGATAGTACTCATTTCAAGTTGGAGAAAGGCACTTAGTTTGTTTAAGAAGCTTCCAGTTTTAAGCCTACCTTAAGCGAAGATAAGTATTATTGTCGGTGAATTTTGTAAGCGTTAATTTAATGCTGGAATCGTCTTCATACAATTATCGACGTTATGTTCAGAAATATTACACTACATGCCGTTTAATTCAAAGCTTCGGTTGTATAATGATATACGTATTGTAAATTTTCTAATTCATTAACACAATATTTTTGCAGTGACTTGATAACAACTAAAATGTCAGAAAACTGTTCAAGTTACAAATACGAATCACAAAGAGGTTCAGTGTAGACTATGAGTTATTTCTCTCATATTTATCTAACGGTATTTTATTTCAGATACATTCCATTTCCGCAGATAATGGTAACATTAATAAAGTCTGACATTGGCATACGATACAATTGTATCTGTATACTTATAAAAGTTGTTATTATCACATTCAAATTAACCATTGCTAAATACGAGTTCATCATTCATTAATTATAACAAGTTGATTTTATTATACTATAGTTTTATTGTAACTATTATTTGTATATTTATTTGTACAATGTTATAATTTCCGACGTGACTAATCTAAAAATTCAAACGCTTGTTGCAGTACAATTTACCATTTGACGGTACTCCGACTTTCTTTCATTACCTCTGTCAGTAGCACTAATTGGGAAAAATTTATGTCCACCGGTGGACTTTTAAAGGTTGATCGATTGATGAATAGAACCCATAACAGTCCCACTGCTGTTCAGAGCTGCTCTTGGACTGGGAGATGTTAAAAATCTACAGCGCTGAACAATTACGGCTTAACTTAACAATATAATTAAAAATACTATAGAGACTTACCTATATACGTTGAGATTATAATACTTTTGACTACAAAATGAAGTGAAATTAATATCATGTTTATTCAACAGTCGCCCCGGAAGCTGTAAAGGTCAGAGCGGAGCCCGGCGAGCTCAAACCGGGAATCGAAGCTACGTTATTCTGCGACGCTGCATCCAGTAATCCACCCGCGACGCTGTCATGGTGGAGAGACGGCATCCCTGTACAAGGTAAATAATTTACTCTTTATATCCGTATATATATGTTTAGGCGATTTGCGTCTTTCGTTTTCTGTGGAGCGGGAGATAAAAAACCGAGATACATGAAGTTCTATGGCCTCCAAAACATTCATGTACGATGAAAATCATCGACATTTTAAGTATCAACTTAAACTCCTTAGTAATTTCCATATGATATTACGATAGACAACTGACAGACAGACATTCTTTATATCGACAGGTTTACTTAATAGGTGAAAAAATTGCAATAATGCAGCGCCATTAAAATTTTATGGCCTATTAGAAGTATTGAAGTATTAGTCTTAAGATTTTTGATATTAAATAAAATTTAAAACTTGTTACATGCTTAAAGGTCACGGCAACAACTATAATTGCCATTAAACTAGTTCGATTGACATAAATGTTGGACGAGTCACTTCTAGCGAACATTGAATGCTAGGTATTATGAGCACGATATTAAAAACCTTAAATCTACACAGGTCTCCCGATGCAGCTGAAGAAAGGTCTCCACGGCGGCACGGTATCCACAATAGAACTTAAGTTGAACATCACCAAGGATCTGAACGGAGCGGTATACACCTGCCAAGCAATGAACGAAGCGCTGCAGCGGAGCGTTCACGACGCCTTGACGCTTAAAGTACTTTGTAAGTCATTTTAATTCCAACTCACACTATCCTATTACTGAACATTGGTTTAACGAACAGCTTTTATACGAGTCCATATACAATGTATTAAAGATAACGACAAAAATCAACGCGCAAGCTATGTAACGCGTAGCGCTTTCCCGAAGCTGATGCGTTACAACTCTTGAAATTACAAGGTATATATAACCAGTCAATATACTGGTTATATATACATTGTAGCGTAAAATTATGATGCTTAAACGACAGGTAATACCAAACTTAAGGTAATAACAATGATGCTTAACGACTCTGTACACCTTCACGCGTAATTCACAAGTTAACCATGGCAACAACATCGATATTTGTGTACGCAGAGCGATAACGCGTAGTTTCCAGCGGGTTATATACTAGTAACTTTACCGTGTAGATAAGCTTGACGCGTAGATATAGTAAATAAAGCCAAGTGTAAAGCGTCTAATTGATGCTGCTCTTACCGAAATTATACGATAGATAGTTATCTATATAATTTCATGTTAATTGGTACAATGAATGTAAGCTTGCTATAATTATTTCTTCCTCTAGAGTCCCTGTAGTGTGTAAACTTTATTTCCCTTTTGGATTAATTTTTGTTTTAGTTTTGAAGTACTCAAGTAGTTCTTCCAGAAATCATTAATAATATAGCAACGCCGATGGCACTCAACGCTCGAAGTTTTTATTCGTGGAAAATGGAACTACATATTATTTTCAATACGTATTGAAATTTAAAGCTTTATATATTTCCAGCAAAAAAATATCAACACAGACAATAGAGTAAAACTCAAATACTCACTCATACTCATGAAAATCCAAGGCGTAATTTACAATTTAAAAAAAATCAGTTAGACTTTTCTTTGTCAGTAGATTGTTTGGACCGTGTATTTTGCAGAAAATGCGGAAGGATAACGTTACTTCAGACATAAGCCGTGAGTCTATTGTTGTAATGTTAGTAGCGGAGTGGCTTGCATTCATCGTTGGAATTACAGGAATCTCAGTCCTATATCAAACTGGGTATCTAAACTCGTAAGGAATTCGCTTGAGGAATAACTTGAAAGGCCTCTTATCTATAGTGCATTACAGTGAACCAGGTTGGAAACCTGGATTAAATCAGTTTTTGCATATTAAACTTAATGATTGCAGATTCATTATAGTACTGCTCATAGCTCGACGAATTATGACTGAACTGTCGTAGATGGAATGAAAAGGTGACTGTTAGTAACAAAATTTATCGTTAAGTATACTACAAGCTGAATCTTGACTTGACTTGTCGAGAGATTAACCACTAAGATCTTTACAAAACTGCGCTGGAGCAACATGGTTAATTTCTTCCGGTCTTTAATAAGTTCTCCATTCCCTGTGCTTGGTAGTTGTCCATGATATATACCTCAACTTTCGCCGTGAATCATGCTACATATTCGTAAAAACCGCATATAAATCCCTACATTTTTTTTTAATATGAGATTCTGTATTTGTTTAAATTATATAGTGAAATGTCAAGAAAACCGTACAAAGGAAACGCACACCAAAAGGACTTTGTGAGTAAATTGTTTGGATGCTCCTTAAATTTTTCTTGAAATGGCTTTAGTTTGTTTAAGAGGCACGTTTTGAGAGAAACAAAGTTTTCCTTTCCGCAGGACAAACGTTTGACGTAAGCACACGGTACAATACTTTTTCTTTGCTAGCTTACTTACTACAAAGCCCAACACAAACGTACAAATCATCAGACTAAAATATAGTTTTTATGAGGAATTCTTGATTTTGACTTCCAAATTTACTTTAGATACTAATAGCCTAGTGGTTTGAAAGTATATATTCTGGACAGAACTCGAATCCTGCACGCATGTGCAATTTGTAAATTAATAAGAAATTAATTATCACTGACTTCAATTCAATCATAATATTTTTAAAGGAGCTTGAAAATTTGATAAGGGTTTGGTAAATGCTGAATATCTCTTTTGGTCTATTACCTCGTGGTTGTTATAGTTAAGTAATTCACATTGGCCGCTAATCCCAGTCCCAAACAGGATCTCATCGTGGTCGACCGAGGTCCATACCTTCTTCTTTTAGCATTAGAAACCTATGCAACGAAATAGGCATGTGATGGGCTTAAGCTATTACGAACTCAGCAATAGGGAATAGGATCTAAGTGAAAGAATTTTAAAATCATATAAATATCAATAAAAAGTCGAAATAATGAAGTAACACTTCGTGGTTAAAATATTCAACTTGTTCTCGAAAAACCATAGTGAGTACTTACAGTTCTGAAAAGATGTTTTATCGCGCATTCACTCCAAAAAAACGTGTTTAGATTAAAAGCTAGCCGAAGTCGCATTTTATAACGGCCTGAAGGGCCCCAGCGTGCCCTATTTACTGAATAAATGAGTGGAGGTATGTGAAGTTCAAAAGGACTCAGGCCATTAATATTAGAAGAGGATAAAAAACCTTGTTAAGAGGGTACAGGAAAGGGTTTATTTTTAGGAAAGTTCCCGGTGAAGTTATTGTTTTGACACGGTCAATTTGACTGGCTTCGACCGGTGAATTAGGGAAATTATTTTGAAGAACATGCAAAGTATTCCGTTTACACGACAGGACTTGCATTGCACGTCGGAATTCCTGATAGGACTTTTCGTTTCCACGTTTGGACGATCGGTTATGTACGGAAACAATTGAAGTCTTACGATGAGTTTGGGATATTAAGTTGGGAGGCATCGGTGAACTAGTATGTTTATAAGAATTCTGAATTCGCCAGTGTTAAGTGGATTAATATCACATATAAATTGGTAATTTTCTCACAATATACACTTTAAAGGACCTCAAAGACTTTAAACGAAGAATGTAAACGTAACAGAGAAACAACAGTCCATTTCCAAATTGTTTAGTTAACGGTAGCTGCCTCTCTCACTCCTCTATCGGGAACGTTCAAACCGAACTGCCTACCTTGCACCGTGTTAGTACAAACCCTTGTCATTGAATGCTTATCAAGCTACCTTCTTATCTCAATAGTTGATAAATGATAAAACTCCGCCAGGATATCTGTAAGACCAAAGCCGTTAAAACGCGATGCGGGTAAAAAAGGAAGCAGGGAAATTGCATTTTATTTGACATTAATAAACGTACAAATGACCACGGGATTAAACTGGGTGGTGTATTATCAGTGCCCTCCATCAGAGAAATCTGGCAGTGTTGTCTCGTCCGTTATTCAATAGTGTACCACAGAGGGGGAAGGCTTGGACTGAAGGTTGACTGAAGGTCCATTCGCCCGAAAACTTTTCTACCTGTTTAAACAATTTTATATTTAATTTTTCTCTATGATATTCAATAAATCATTATTAATTGTTATTACTTAAATAAAAATTATCAGAATAACTGTCTATTAAAGTGACCAAAGTTTCGGCAACTATTAGAGACGTAGATATCTTGCGGTCTGGATTGGATCAAGTGTTACATGACATGACTTACCAAGTTTGAAATGTCAAGTGAAAACTAAGTCCAGCAACGAGTGTTCAGTAATCCCGCCAGTTGGAAATACTGCAATTGCTTCGTGAGGTTTCTACATGTGTGTAAAATGATATACAAGTACGTGCGGTGTTGAGCCACCGCTCAACGCCGAGGAGGCGCGAGCACTGAATTGAATATTAATTGTTAATATAGGACTCTTATAGATTACATATATAATGCTTGTAAAACATAAATTATAGTAATAAAAACATCACACAACTAAAGGTTTATTGAGAATTATACATTTCGTAGTCCTAACTTAATAATCAATATTAACATTGAGATAACAATTTTATATATTTTTTTTTATATATTTATCATTAAGTTCTTCTCC
>DWPT01007110.1:0-11006 GCA_018251895.1 Agathymus mariae mariae | reverse complement strand
CAGTGTTAAAGTTTTGCAGTCCTTTGATTTGATTATGATTTAACATAATTAATTCTTGTTCTCATCGAAAACAAATATAAAATTCAAATTATTTGTTACTAGCAAAGTCATAAATAAAATTTTATTCATACAAAATTTGCGTATTTTACTCTAGAAAATACGTCCGGCATTGAAGTCAAGGAAGCGCATTTAGGGGTTTTTACAAAAAATATTATAAGCGGCTTGGTGTAGCAAATATTACTCCGTAATTGTGAATAAATATCAACTTGTAGCTCACTGCAGGGCATGAGAATCTCAATCGCAATTTAATGGATGTATACGTAGCAGAGTTTATATGATGCCCAAAGCCAAAATTTTCAGGCGATTTCCCTCTTCTATGTTTTTTTTGCATCGCCGGAGTGACAATTAACATCCTTCTCATTTGTCGGCTGACATAAAAAGAGTCTAATGATCGACTCTGTCGCTTAAATAACTCTATACCTTACGGCTGGCTCTAGATGCTGGACTATAAGCATAGAAGCATTTACCATTGAATGCTTACGCGGGGATGATAAACAAAATAAAGCTACTATTGCACCTGACTATCGCTTAGGATTAGGATTATTCTCTAACAATGTCCGATTTCCTGCAGCGACTAACAAACTTTAGTACTCTTGACTGGTTATGTTTAAATTGGAATATCGTATTGGAAACTTATAGTAAGTGGAACTTCCCTGGTGGGCGAGACAAGGATGAAATGCAGTAACTAAGTTGAGAGATTGGTACGGTAAGATCATCTGTCGGACTAGTTGATCATCTCAATTCATTCTAAGAGAGGAATTTGATTGTTTAGAATCTTAATTAAATTAAATAATTAATTTAATTTTAATTTAATTCATGCAGTTATGCACCGTTACAGTTTCCTAATTATGAAAATGAAGTGCGCTAAAAAGATAATAAGTATTTTAAAACATGTTTATATCAAGTAGTTTCGGCGGTGTCTCTCAGCTGGTCAGTCACTTTGTGAGTAAGTGATTAATCCAGCCGAATCTTTTATTGAATAAAACTGTCCAACTGAATCGACCAAATTGAAAAAATCGTGTCCTGACAAAATAAAAATTTGCCTAATTGCTGGAGCTATTCTTAAGTGATGATTATTTTATAAATGCGCAGATTGTTTTTATACATTAAGTATTTTTGTTTATTTATAATTGTTATTTGTAGCAAGAGTTTTATATTTTTATCATGAATCAGTGTATCGGTTTCTAAAAACCGTGAAATAACTTTTGAGATTAGAAAATTTATTTTAACACTAGCAAATGCCCTAGCTTCGCTTCGGACCTACTACCTTGCGCTTAAAAACCAGAACGAATTCAGTTAAGCCGTTTCTGAGATTAGCGGGAACAAACGCCCAGACAAACACACAAAAATTCTAACAACTATTATTTTGGGTTCTATTGCGTTAATAAAGGCCCTAATAATGTTTTTTCTCATATATCATTCATGTACAGAAATTGATCAGTTACAATTTTATTATTAGTATAGATAAAATGATACAAATAAAACATTTTAAATTGAAGCTAGACTGTGTTTTACATCTGATGTCGAACATATCTTACTTAAATATTAGTAAACATAGAACACACAGAAACATGTAGAAAACTGAAAACGTGTAGCGAATGACATCCCAACAATATACCTGCTCCAATTCATCTTTGTATTATACCACATACTACAGACATAATAGCAGGTAACCTAATGATTTCACGTTGGTCAACTGCACGAAAGACGCGAGTTCGAATCCTGCAGGCACCTCTGATTATTCAAATTTTGTGCATGTTACAAATTAATTATCACTTGCTTCGGTGAAGGAAAACATCTGAGCAAACCGTATGCAGGTTCAGAATTCTCTATATGTTTTCATAGGTATTTGAAGTCTACCAACCGTACTTGGATAGCAAGGCGGCATTATGAATTATTGTGAAGAGAGACCCGAGCTTAACTGTTGAGCCTCAACAGTTCGACGATATGGATAATAATGATGATGATAATGATTACATATCTGTGTATTTAAATGGCTTCTCTTCAAATTTTTCATCTAAATTATTATTTAACACTAAAATTGGGTTTGCAAAACACCAATTGCACTTAATTTACTCTCCTTTAGGTACAATTGGTAAAATATGTTATATTAATTAACGTCACGGGTATTGATAACACGTTGTCTGTATGTGTGTTTGAATAACTATATGATACTTCAGAGGCATATGTATATGCATTCAATTCTTTAATGGGCATTCCTGTTCGCCGAGCGATGGATCTCGGTTCGATTCCCGGCGCCTCAAACATTTATGCGACAGAAAAATATTTGTTCTCAGGTTGAGTGTGATTTTATCTTATTACGTCCATCAGAGCAATACGTTTAATGCTAACATTGTTTTAGGTCCGAATGTTATTTTTTTATTTCATTACAATCAGGATACACTATACAATATGTGTTTGGACGATACCATAGCCCAGTTGGTAGTAGCCCTTCCTGCCGACAGAAGGGTCCCGGGTTCGAATCTCGGCCGGGGCAGACATTTATCTGACAGATAAAGTTTGTTCTCGGGTCATGGGTGTTTGTAACGTTATATTTGTATAATTCGATGCCACCCAGAACACAGCGGGGGTGTGAGTGTGCAAGCTTTTATTTATTTGTTCCATTTAATATTTACGTGAATTATTTTATGAAATCGTATCGTATCAAGTACATCGAAGGCCAAATGATTCCGATAACCACACACGCTCCCTAACGGTTACAAATTCGCTGATGTTGCTCACATTTGTAAGAAAAAACACATCAATCTCTTACACGTTACATGAAACACTTCCCGAGGTTTATACCGAAGCCTTAAAGACGGCCATTAAATAACGGATCTACGCAGGCATTAATCTTCATGAGCTTCGAGGGACTTTTATATTTAAGCTCAATTCACGTTCACAATGAGCTTTGCTTGTGATGTTTGTGCTATAACTTTATTGCGGTTAGCTGAATTTTATTTTTCCTTGTTATGTTAAAATGGATGAACTTATGGCGATGCGGCTTGTAGAAATCAATAAGTAATATGAATGGCCAACTGCGTGTATGTTTGTGCAAATTGAGAGTTGGTAGTCGTAGCTTGTTAATACATACCATAACTAAAAAAACTATATGACCTTTAAGTCATTGAACCCAGTTTTCGTTGAATTTTGAACTGCATCATGTTAATTATTTTCAGAATTTTACGCCTCATATTAGAAACATTTCGGTCATACAAACTATAACCTTTAAGAAATAAATAAAAAATAAAAACTCATGAATGATTTCGGAGACATGGAGCGATACCACACATGCCTGTTTGTCTAGGAGATGTTGACATATTTTACAGGCGTAAAAAATGCCAAGATTACATCAAAAAATCCATGACAATCAATAATACTTCTCAAGCCTCATATTAACTGTAATATAAAGCGTGTAAAAAAAATTAAACCCGTTAAAAACGATCAAAATGGATAACATTAAGAACGTTAATAGTTAGGAAGAGAAAAATATCCTAAGTAAAATGACACCCATTTATAGCTGTCTTTAAAGAATTACTTTGCACGCACACAAATTAATGTGTCCATATGAGATTGGAAGCGCTACGAAATGTAGACTTTCGCCAAAATAGTGTGATCCACTAAAATACATCTTTCAGACCCTATAACATCTTGCATATGGTCTAAAATAGAACAGCGAAAAATTTATAAATTGGAAAGGAATTTTCCTAATAGTATCTCTGGGATGTCCAGATCCAGCCAGTCAGTACGATTTGGCCGCTGCAAAGGGTGGACGTATTATTTCGCGTTACGGTTCTTAAGTTTCCGCGGGACAAACTTCGTGACAACTTGTGAATTTCCTTATTAAAAAAAATTGTGTTCGTTTTCAAAAACTCTGAATATTTTTTGAGTGTTTGACGTTTTGTGACCATGATTTGGATTGTATTGGAAAAGTTTCGTTCGTTGACAGAATGTGTGATTTAAAGATTTGAGGATACAAAAGGTAAGAAAACATTTGCTTAGTATTCATATTTTTTATTTTTTAATTAATACACATTTCTAATTTTTGTTTGCAGTTCCTGCTCTCGTCATTATAACAGCTTTGTAACTATCTGTAAATGACATAAATAAGATTTGTACATTCACACTCACTCGTATCACAGCTATTAATTCTGAGATTTAACGCTACACACACAAAATTATAAATATGTGTGTTTTATAAAATGTAGGTGCGTAAATTATGAAATTATGTGGTTGGCTCCATTATCTAATTCTACTCTAAATTTGAACAAACTTTAATTCATGTTATGTGAATTCATATTGTTGTGCCATCTGAAAATAGTTCTTTGAAATTCCTTACAGGATCAAAATGCGTTTTTGGGTCTAGACAGCAGGTGACAGTTTTCAAATGATTAAACCCATTCTCGCTTAATCTAATATGTAATGAACTAATTGCTTTGAAAAAAAAACAGATTTAGAAAAAAATTTGATGGTAAACTATTGTTTACTTAGAACCAAAATTTATTTCAATAAAATGTATTGCACAATTATTGAGATGTTATATATTTTGGATTATTAATTTTGTATTACAATTATTCAGAATTACTATAATATTTTGCTAATTAATCCAATTATTAACAAAACAACTTTTGAAAATGAAATATTTATGTATTATTATTTGTAAATTAGAAATCACCTTCCTCCGTTGATCTACGTAAAATAGTTTATCTCAATATGTATTTAGGTAGGACACTTTATTATATAGAGTTTTATCCATGAAAAGTGTAGTTAGGATAGCACGCAGGTCTCCAAGACTATTGCATTTTTGAACTTTATGAAATAAACACAGAATTAAACATAATAGAATTACTTATTTAAAATAGATGTTATTTGAAAATAAATTACATAATTCATTTTAATTATCAGACACTGATGCCTTTTCTGTTAGATAACAAGATCAGTGCTCTATCCTATACACACAGAGACAAGTTATCGGCTGATCGATAATTTCCAATTCCAAACTTGCTACTATCCATGGAGTAATATAACGAGCTTCAAAAATGTTTATTATATGTTATGTTTATGTTTCGCCACATTCAAAATAATTAAGTTAATTTAAAATGTAAAATATTTTTATTTTCAAGTACCTACATAGATATACTATATAGCCATTACTAGATATCGTAGATCTACATATACATATTGTTAAATTTACCGTTACTTTACATAATTAAATATTGCATTATCCTCAAGTTTTCAGTTTTTTCTAGCAAAAGCTTTCCCACTACTACACTCCTAACACGGTAGGTATTCAAGTTGGAACTTTCCACTAGATAAATTAACTCGGAATTCGGGTAGTCTCATTTCGTTTTAGCCCCGTTAAATACAGAATACGGCGAAATAAACGGAAATAACTCCCATCGCTGTCTCACTGGCCACGATGGGTTGTCAGGTGATGTGTTTTTAGTATGCGAAGTATTGAGCACTGAGTTCAGTTGTATTGAGAAACGGTGCATCTCCCCGATTGCTAATTTTTCTCCATCATTTGCCCGATAATGCAACATATAACTTTATATAATTATAATTAATTTTATATTTTTATACAAGACCTTGGCAAACTATGACAAAATAATATTTTTTCCTTCTATAATAAAGGTCTAAATAAATATATAAGTGTTTACCTACTTTTAAATATCACGCCACATCAGGGCAATTTTTTTCAAACAGTTCTTTCGGCGAAGACATTAATTTATTAATCCAGTGTAAGATTACCCTGTTTTTGAATAATCTGTTTGAGTAACTATTATCGCAGAGTAATCTTAATAGTATAAGGGTAACCCTTGAAATAAAAGTAACTTACCCGGGTAAAAAAACAATTCGCATAAAAGAGATGGTCACATCGCATACTAGTTGATGAGCTAAACTGAAGAGAATATAGGCATTTTCTAACTTAGTAAAATAACCATTTAAAACCTACATCGCCACTTATCAGGTACGATTGTAGTCAGGTATTGCTATATGATAAGTATAACAAAATACACGCATAAAGCATATTCCTTCCACCTACAAACAAACTTTTTACTAACTTTAAACGAAATTTTTCTTATGATTAAAAATAATGTATGTATCATCTGGTTAATTAGGAAGAAAAACATTTGTTTCTCTAAGAAATACAAAATTCAATATCACTTAATAATTTAGGTATTCTGTAAATACACTGATGCAAGTCATTCTTTGCTTCTACTACCGTTTTGAAAAGGTGTTTTAACATTGAGGAGAAGAAACGACGGAAGAAACTCTTCAGCACATATGTTAAAACAACACATGGTAATTGCAAAGTAAGTTTAAGCCTGTGCGGAACCGGTTTCGACACTATTATTTCCAGCCGTCCTTGTCATTAATATATTCATCTATACTATAATATCCTTTACCTATAAGCTGTGCTTTAACGCGTCTCGTAAAAAATACAATAATCTAGAAATAGAAATTAAAGCGTTGCAGTACCTAGTGAATGACGACGAAAAAGAGTCGCACTTAGTGCGTACTGACTTAGCAGAGTTGCTGTATCATTTGATACTGCCCACATTTGCTGAAGCGGTACATTAAGGTTATCTTTATTGTAGTATTTTTAACCTAATTAAAAAAATACGCGAAAAAAAATCGTTAAAAAGCTAACTTTACTTTTTTCTGCCCTATAAATAAAACAATAAAAGAAAAAAATACAAGCGAGGGGACACATAATTACGAGCTAATAAAACATTTTTTTAGCAATTATCTAAACTACCACTAACTCACTAACTCAAAAACTACTACCTCAATTTCATGCAGTTTCTACCATTACACAGATTAATTCATTTACATGGATATGTTAACCTAAAAATATAAAATGTCTGATAAAAATAAGTAACAATAATTTCAAATGCGACTACTATATATGAATGTACAGATAATGTTTCGCAGAAAGGAGCAAGGGAGAGTTATCAGCACACAACATTGGAAAACGAAAAAGAAAATAAAAATGAGGTTAGTTTGTCTTGCTCTGTCGCTTCTCGCCAGCGCTGAAACAAGTTTCACGAATTCGGGGCTTACAGGATTAAAATTTTAATTGGCATGCTTAATATGAACATCTCATTATCATTTCAAATGTCGGATTTTATCTAAAATTGTGTTGTGGAGTTTCATGCGCGGACCAGCGCGGAATTGATTTGTTATCGTTAATATAATATTGTAAGTTTCAATATATTTGGCTTTAATTGGAATTGGTACCATACGGTATGAAATGATTCTAAAATCTGTACAAAACGTACATGAAATTATTATTTTTGTTTATTTTTATTGCGTCCTCAGAATTCCCATCGTTACCACTGGTTTATTCTCAGAATGTGCGTAAGTAGAAAAATGCTAGCCAAGTAAAGTATGGCTTGATCGACTTCATTCAATTTATAATCAATAGTTCCAGGCAATACTTTCATGATGTCTTTGCATATTACTTACCATCAGATGGTTTATCTGTTCGTTTGTAGACTACATATTACATGTAAAAATATATATCATGGGTCTATTTGCTGATTTTCTATTTATACCTTTACTTCAGAAAACTTACATCGCACTACTTATAGCACCCGTATTGTATTAGGGATAGGTTTTCTAGGTTTATAAATTAGAAACATATTAATTTATCACAACAGCTGTAATGAGGAAGTCAAAGTTTTATTTCTTATTCTGCGATACATACGGAATGATTCCAAAAAAATGTTTTTGCTCGTATAGCATTAACAAAGCCAACTTTTTTTTATGTTAATAGCCGACAAACGAGCAGACGAGCCACCCGATGGTAAATGGTCACCGTCGCCCATGGACATCAGCAAGACTAAATGCGTTGTCGGCCAGGAAATGAGAAGAAGGTAAGTAAGAAAGAAAGAAAGTACAACAAACAAAAAAAAATATTCAGAGATTCGGCTCATTTACATATAATTTTATTTGTCTATATTGCAATGGTATATGGCAGTTTTGGGAAGTAAGTTTACATCTTCCTTTACTCTCCATATTGGTGACTATTGTTGTATCATATTGCTGTTGAGTGACTAAGAAATGGAGGAGGTTCTCAGTTCTTTTGTAGTTTTTGTTTGTTACGTCACAATTCCGTCGTTTATTACTACTACTATTAAGTATAAAAGTACTTCCCGTTTGGTTCTACTTAAATTTGAAGAAAAAGTACCACCCCTACTGAGGGTGAAAAATTAAAGTGAAACCAAGAAATCTACTTTCTAGAAATTGAAGTCGTTTTTTTTTGATAAACAATTTACTTCTCATAAGAAAACATGATTTTTTTATTCATTTATAAAATCGATTAGTTGTTTACTTTGTCTTGCTATCGATATAAAAGTCAAAATATTTTGTATTTTTTTCTGACTATCTGTGGTCTCCTAATGAGGAAGAACATTGCATCTTATCAGTCATATTATGAACTACTATCTAGGATATGTTCCACTTCAGGAAATGTATATATTTCTGCGCAGCAGGAATTAAAAATTAGCCGGAGCAATCTGCAAAGTGGATAGCCAAACTCCAAATTGTTTTTCTGTGACTATTGCAATAAATAAGTTTTTAATTCGTAGAACAATAAAACCAGACCCCAAGTACCGTAAGAGTTGTAAGTAGTTGAAGTTGATCGTTTTGTGAAAATATTGTTGTTTATAAGGTGTATCATTTTGTATCAAGTTGTATGTTGTTGTATTCGACACTTTATTGTTCCACTTTTTTAAATACTGTACATTTAACAAAATCTGTGCAACAAATTCTTCTCAATATTAAAGATTTAGGCTTCATAACAATGCCCGATCAATCTATCTAAGAACAGCCAAACTCAAGCATTCTTGAAACACTAAAATAACAAGTCGTTGGAAATTTCAATAAATATTTGAAGATAATGAAGGTTTAGCATTTGGAACAAGCTTTGGGGCTACGACCCTCATTTACATCATGGAAACTTATAAATCAATTGTTTATTTGTTTGTTATCCAAACTCCAACTTTGACTGTAATTACAGTATATACCTCATATATATTACAGTATATATATCTTATATATTATAAAAAGGAAAAATTAAAAACAATGTTATTCTAAGGTCATATTTTTATTTCAATTATAAGAAGTAGAATTTGACCTATAAGCTTTCTATCTTTTATATCTCTCGAATGATTTATGTTACTTTTTCCTTTTACATCCCGTCTTCTTGGTGACTGAGAAATACCATAGATTACCCAAACTAAAATATAAACATAAAGAAGAACGAATATTGATGACGTAAACGCTCTCACTATGATTCTATGTAAAGATCGGGACCCTTAGTTTCTCGCTATTGTGTCATTAGTAATTGCGAATTCATCCATCTACAAGTCGTTGGAGGTTCACTGGACAAAGGGCTCCCTTGACTTGCGCCTCTGCGACTGGTTCTAAGCCTTCTGTATCGTCGGAGAACGTTCTACTAAGGTAAAACCGACATTCGATCTTTTTCCCACAAATGTTATTTATTCTTCGGACTCGAGATGTTATGGATATGAAATTCGAATCTGGATACTCATACGGACATATGAATAATATTATACCGGTTTCGGTTACGATTACGGATGTTAAATTATTTCAGATCATCCGATTGTTTCGGCAACTTCAATTACGGATATTCGATGATTTAAGAATCGGAAAAAATACATAATTTATTTACAAGGTAATTCAACTTTATTCCTAAGTATTATCTGGTATTACAAACATAGAAAAGAACAATAGCCTAAAAAAATTAATACTATAAATTGTCTAAAAATGAGAGCGACACGGTATATCCGATCAACCTGGCATAATGTGCTTTATTTAACTCTGCCCCTATTCGAAATTATTCGTATTTTTTGTCGTATTCGGTTAAGGTTTCGTCTATATTTTTATTTCGGATATCAGATAGTTTCGGTTACGGTTATGGAGCTCCATAACATCCTTACTTCGGATTACTTGGTTAACTCGTTGTTACTTCAGCCGACATGAGGCTGGCATCGCTGCAGCCGAAACACGTCAAAACATGTCATGGCTGATTCTAAAGGAGTTTTTCGTCGTTTCTTATCCTTGATTTAAAAGCACCTGTTCGAAACGGTAGTAAAAGTAAAAAATCACGTGCATAAGTGTATTTACAGTATACTTAAGTCAATAAGTGATTTTGATTTGACTTTTAAACGAAGTGTGGTAGCTAGCATGGTTGGTAAATAAATACCTTACCACCATGAACGGCTACCGTTCGTATTAAACTGAAAAAACACCGTTTAGAACTTTGGTCGTTGTTCGATTGCTATTGCCACAACCCCCCCCCCCCCCTCCATTTAGAACACAAATCTGATTATATAACTTGTCACTTATAAATTTAAATCAAGTTAAGTAAAGACTAACGAATATAATGTACTTGCAATTCATTCAGAAAATTCAAATGGAACTATATTTTCTAAACTAACTTTAAAATCTATGCCATAGTCGTATTGAAGTTAAACTTTTGCTAACAAATGCTGTGGATATTCAAATAATGTTGAGAAGTTTAATAAATTGTTGGTTGCTATTTCTGTTCTTGTTATTATCAGAATTTGTAACTTTGACATCATAGAGGCATGTTGTGAGTTAGATATTTTTTTGGGATAATTCTATTATTTTCATTTGTGTAATTGACCAATTCTAAAAATACTTTATCTCGAGAAATGGATTCCTTTCCAATAAAACAAGAGACAATATCCAATATGAAATTTCTGTTTAAGAGTTAACAAATGTTTTCAGATTTTTACGTGTTTGTTTAAAAATAAAACTACGTTTCTAATTCTAAATACTCTGGAAACACCCTCTGAAAATTATAAAAAGAAACTGAATAAATATTGCAATCCTCTTTAAGTCTCCTTAGCGACAAAAGATAAATATGTTCCAGTAATGATTTCTTACTT
>DWPT01007109.1:0-11006 GCA_018251895.1 Agathymus mariae mariae | reverse complement strand
TCTTTCGTCTTTTTTGCTAGTGACATCTATCAAAACAATTCAAACACCATAGAGTTCTTTAATTTAATCGGAAAGTCGAAAATAATTAAATAACAAATAAGGCGTAGAAATAATAATTTCTTTTACCTAACTTTTTTTTATGTGGAGTGAGAGAGCTGTCTATCGATTATTTTCCGATTATTTGCTATGTCAAAGGATGAGTTGAATACATTACGTATTTAAGTTTGAGGTTATTACAATATACGAACAGATTTAATAACTATTATACAGTCGTCAATAAAGCCGATTTTTAAAACTAAACAAATGAATTATAACAGGAGTGTTTCGAATTATTTTACCCAACTGTACATGGCCTGCTGCATCTAGAGACTTGCTTAGGAAGACCAAAAAATTATGAACTCACTGCATATTTAACTTATTTTTTGAAGCCATAAAAATGTTCTCTAACTCACTATTTCACAAATTAGGAATCAGAAAGCCGATTAAATTTGCTTATCGTACCTGCACCAATTCTCAAAATCCTTTTAGTCGATCTTGGAATATAATATCTAGTGATATTCGTAAAAAACAGCGCGAGTTTTATCCAGAACACGCGGATATTACTATCATAGGTGGTGGTTTTATAGGCTCTGCAGTGGCGTACGCCCTGAAATCAAGAGCTGGCCCTGGACTATCAATAGTTGTTTTAGAAAAAGATACTACTGTAAGTATTCATATCTCAATAAATATTGCACAAAGAAAAAATCTTAAGAGTTTATATGTAAAAATAGTTTCTTGTTTCAGTATAAACAAATTCAAAATAATGTAGTACTGGGAACATTATCTCAACATTTTTCTCTACTGGAAAACATTTATTTAGCCCAATACAGTGCTGATTTTTTTAGAAATATAAAGCAGCATTTGAACAGTGATATTGATATCCAATACTATCCATATGGCCGTTTAATACTTGCTAGTGAAAGGTATGCAGAGAATTTAGAGAAAAATGTTAACATTCAAAGGGAACATGGTATGAAAAATGAACTGCTGTCCACTGAAGAAATACGAAAAAGATATCCTTGGATAGACCTATCTGATATTACATTAGGTAAAGTATGATGAAGTTTATTAAATATTTACAAGCTTTTTATCAGGAGCATTAGTAAGTATGCATGTAATGGAATTTATCAATAGAATTTTCCACTTGATATCCAAATTAACTAAAATATTACATACACAAAAATATATGACTTTACTATATTTCTCAATTGAGAGCTGGCCTATTACCAAGAACTTTGTAATCAAATATTATGGTTTAACTGCAGTATCACCAGTGTACTTAACAATAGTACTTTTAAAAAAAACTATCTCAGCTTTATAATATTATTAATATATATACTATAATTATTTATTAATTATTATCGTTTCTATTTCAGGCTGCATTAGTACTGAATGTGAAGGTGTGTTCAACGCCAATGTATATTTAAAGGCTTTAATAGATAAAAATCTAGAGCTTGATGTAAAATATGTGAATGCAGAGGTTGTTGGATTTACATCAGTGAAGCATCGAGATGTTTTAATGGAAGGAATAGAACCTGGATCATATGAAAAAATTAATAAATTATGCTATAGAAATGCAAATAATGAAATCCACATATTAAACTTTGCTGCTTGTATTGTAGCAGCAGGTGATCAATCAGCCCATATAGCTAAAATGGCCAAAATTGGCAGTGGTGATGGCTTATTATCTTTACCTTTACCTATAGAAAAAAGGTAACCTTACTATTGTATCAAAAGAACTAAAATTATAAGTATATGTAGAGATCAGTGCTTTAAGACATAAAAAATATTTATCTGTGAATTAAATGTATGTTCTGATCTGGCATTGATTTCAGTACCCTTGTTGAACAGCATGGTGTCACAGTTTGTACGTTATTATACCTAGTCGGGTTATAAGTTCTGTCACATAATAAATACTTTTAATTTTTGAATGCTGGCCGCAAAAATATTTATTGAATTTGAATATTGAATGTTTTATGAAAATAACAATGTGCACAATTTCGAATTTAATTTATCTTTAAATATGGAGTAAAAGGAGAGTTACCACGTCTTTGCGATTACAGTGTTGCATTGGTGCGATTGTGCCAAATCAGATTTTCGATATTAAAAAATTTGAATATAACCAAAAGATTCGTTGATCGCTCCATCAAACGTTATGATGAAATTTCAAGTAT
Source organism: Agathymus mariae mariae (assembly GCA_018251895.1). NCBI lineage: Eukaryota > Metazoa > Arthropoda > Insecta > Lepidoptera > Hesperiidae > Agathymus > Agathymus mariae. The sequence continues at coordinate 8,793 of DWPT01007109.1, read as the reverse complement.
AGAGAGGACAGTAAAAGAAGTGGTCGCTCTCGCACTATTAGAACACCAACAGTGATCTGTGCCGCGAATCCAAATAAATTTTATGCGTAAACGGAAACTGTATGCCCTTCAGCCGGGGTTAAGTAAAACCACGGCGTAAAGGGTGTTGAACGAAGGCTTCGAGCTTATCCAAGAAAACCAGAACACCGTTTGAATGTGCATTTAATGACTCTGATACAGAAGAGATCTCGCGTTTTGTTGAAGCGGAAATAAAATTTCTCATAAGAAAATTATTTACCGTGGAGGAGAGCAACAACAAACAAAATTTTTAAGATGTACGCCCACAACAGTGTAGAAGGGAGCAGCCGTTATTCCGCGTGTCCAGCCAGGCTATTTTCCATTGTCTTTTTTATGAGAGAAGCGTAAAAATATAAACCTTGTGAAACCTCCTTCTCATGTTCAGTTACAGACACGGGGTATTCCAGTAAGATTTTGCGCCAGCTCATAGAACGAAAAGTACGTAAAACTGGTTGGTGGTGCCTGAAATTGACTTTATCCGGCACGAAGACTACCTTCCTCCAGTCCAGTCTTAAATCCGTTGGATTATAAAAAATGGCAACACTTGGAGTAAAAGGCCTGCTCAAAGCCTCATTCTGATTTGGAGTCATTCCAGACACCCTGGTCAAAGCAATCGTCTATATACTAGACGACTGCCGCGTAGGTTGAAAGCTTGTATTTAAACAACAAAACAAACGTGTCAGTTACGTCACGATAAAAATATGACCCGACTAGGTATACAACATATAATACACTTAGTGCTGTAATTATTGTAAATTAGTGTCCAATTTTTTTTTGTCTGTATGCCAAGTTGTAATAATTATATATATAAGATTTAATAATTTTTACTGTATCTCTTCCACATAACTACTGATATTAATTAATTTTCAGAGATTATAATGTATATTCCATTGACTATAATCTTGAAGATTTCCCCATTGGTTTACATACTCCTTTCATAATGGATACCAGTGGTCTTTGGTTTAGGAAAGGTCATATGGGAAATAATTTGCTATGTGGCCATGTTCCTTCATTGGAGGGACCCATTGAAGATGAATTTAATGCATTAATTAAACCATCTTTGATCCACAGATTTCCAGGATGTAAAAATGTCAAGGTAAGTGTGTAACTTGTAGAACCTGTGTACTGATCATTTTGGGTATCATCATCAGTCCTATACTGTCTTTTATTCTTTAAGTTGCATAAAAATATGCATATGTATCAAATTCTAAATAATTGAAAGAATTGATGCTGTAAAGCAAGACTTAGGAAATTTCAATAAAATGAGATGATAGATTCTCTATCAGTTCACTGAACGTAGCTCAGGATTATATTGTATAGAACTGAATGCATAAATAGTAATTATTCATATTTAAAATTTTCACATAAGTTACCATAAACCTTTAAAATTTTATTGCATATGTAGTAACTCTGTTTAGTTTGAAGTATTTGCAAACATTACTTACCTTTCAGATAAACCATGTGGGTACAGAGATTTACGACTGCAATACTTATGACGATACTGGGATTATTGGTCCACACGCATATCACGGAACATTATTTTTTGCTACTGGTTTTGGCCCTCTAGGTAAATTAGATGCTTAGGCGTGACGTTATGATATCACTGAAATTTAACCTGTAGTCTGTACTAGTAGTAGTATCACTTTACAAAAACTACGCCTTACAATTAGAAATAAAACGTGCTTTGTTTTAAATTAATTTATTGCCTTGTAATTTATAGTCTGTTTTGAAATTAAACAAACTTTAAATCTTAAATGGTCGAAATCGAACGAAATCGGTTTAGTCGTTCCGTGAGCAAACGCTCAGATAAACAGAGAAATTCTTACAACTATTGTTTTGTGTTCTATTGCGTTAGTAAAGGCGTTGAAAAATATTTTCATATATCGCTCATGTACAGAAAGTGATCAATTATAATTGTATTGTATGTATAGATATAGTTACATCTTAAATCAGTTTTGGGTATTGACACAAAAGTACAAAAAAAAACTTAGATAGTCTTAAGCATTTAGATTTTTCTAATTATCAATATCAAGGAGTTTGTATAATTTAACGGATGCTAATTTGGTGTCTGAATCAATTTTATCGTATAACCTACGTTGAATACTTTGTCTCCCCCACACCTCTTCACATAGTGGTCCGTGAGAGAAGTTTTAATTACAATCAATTTTTTGCACTTTTACAGGTTGTCAACATGCACCAGGAATCGGACGAGCCATCGCGGAGTTGATTATTGATGGCCATTTCAGATCTATCGATTTGACTCGATTCGGCTTTGATAGATTATTAACGAACTATCCACTGGTTGATTTTCATGTGTACTAAACTATTATAATGTCTCACATTCAAAGAAATATATAGAATTCTTTTATTACTTTCAGTGATATTTTTTTTCCTAAATTCTATATTTTTCTTTCAACCATCGAATAGATAACATCAAAGCTAACCTTAGAGATAAATGGTGAAAAAAAAAACGAATTCATTTTTGTTACATAGACACACATTTGGACTAATAAACTTCGTTTTAGGAAACTCTTTTGGGGCTTGTAATAAATTTCATAATTTATTTATTTTTTTATATGTTTTAAAAATCGATTTCACGAGTTTTATGGATACAAACCATTCATTTATTAGTTGCAGAAAGGCTAAAACTTTTTTGCCGCTTAGAAAGACCGCAATCATTAAATAATTATTCTCGTCAATAGCTACCTAATAAAAAAATAGAATGGACAAACAAAGGAAAAAATGTGTAACATATAAATTCATGGAGAACTTAAGTTTATCTTACAACTTTTTGTACAATAAAATATTGGTAATACTAGGACTCATCAATAGCTACCACACAGAAGAAAAAGAAGGAAACTCGGTTTCTAAACAGAGGAGAAAAAGAGGATACAAAAATTTTTCTTCACGCATATGAATTATTGGTCGCCCGGTGGTAATAATTCAACCGTATTTTTTTTAAGTTAACGTTCAATTGTTAAGGTTATTTTGTAACAGTATATTTTTTATAATAATCACACAATTTTTAATAATTTATGTTCTGTTACGTCAGCTGCGAGCGTGTACTTGATTTATACCCATCATATTTATATTCATTGTTTACGACTTACCTAAATAATTTTAAAACTGGACTGGATTTAGGAATGGAAAAACTTGCCCGCCTCGGTGTTCTTTCAATGTGGGAGTCTTCAAGAGGAGAGTGAATAGGCTCTTATAAGTTAATGCGTTCAACATCTTATGACTTCATCACCAGTTTCCATCAGGTGGGATTGTTGTCAAGTATTAACTTATTCTATGTAAAAAAACAAAAACTTGAATCACCAATCAATTATAAGTAATCCACCCCAAATTACTCGGCAAATTTTTTGGACATAAACAATTAATGTCAATGTGATGGTATTTCTATAACATTATACAGCAAAATATTAGGAGTGATATTCAATAGGTGTATATTCTGGAGCGTGCACTTCGCGGAAGGCATCCGGAATGTCCACTTGCTGATTGCTGACAAGTCCTAAAACGCAATAGCCCAGTAAAACTAAAATTTCTCTACCCCACACAATAACTTATATGTCTACTGATTCCTGTTTTTTTTGTATGTTACTCCTAAATAAATTGAGCGATTGCAAAACTTCTCTGTTCGCTTTATCTGCGGACTCAACATTTCGATCGAATATCTCAACTTCCTGAAGATCTCAAGTGATTCCTAACTCGACTTCGCACGAAAACTAGATTCTTGTTGTCTACTCTTTAGAATCTTGCATAACTTCTCTCATTTATCTATGCCTCATCATGCAACGTACATCTAAAAGTTTATGATTCTCCCCCTATGTTTCCCATAAGACCTCGTTATCTTCTACGGTAACAGATTCTAAAACACTATCGGTATTTAATAAACGTACCACAGATTTCTGCTTAGCTAACGCTTGATAACAATTGAATTAAATATCTATAAGAGATATACATGTATTGTTTTTAAAATGATGCATATCTATACTACTCTATACATCTGTAGACTGTTAGTAATTTTAATTTTATTGACATATTACTTGATAAATAATCTGTTTGCACGTCCTCCTGTAACTCAAAAATGTGTTGACCGATCTTGATGAATATTAATATTCGTTTATGAATATTAATATTCTTATTCGTTTGTTAATTTCCGTGTGTGTTTTGGTGTGTCATATAAATTGTGAAATATTGTTGGAGAGATAAAAATGAATAGGTAAATATTACTTTTCTCCTTGTCTTAACGCGATAATCTCAAAAACCACGTCACGCGTTTTTATTCCGTTTTTAGTAATAGATAAGACCGACTCATGAGAAAGGTTCAGGTAAATGACATTAGGAAATATTTTATAATAGCCTCATAAAACAGCGTTCGATTAATATTTGTGAACGTAAAAATCAAGTTTATAAATTATATCTAACTCATTCTTCATGTCTTTGCTTTTATAACTATTCTTCTAATTAAAACTTCTTAAATAATAAATTAATAAAGAATCAATAATAACAGTCTTAAAAGCTCAATAATATAGTGATACTTTTTACAGATACATCTCAGTATTAGCGTCTCAAATGTCACGATAAAGAAAGGTCTTCAATTAAAAATTATCTATATTTGCAATACTCTTTATTTTAAATTCATCAGAAATTATTACAAATAAATAATTCATTCATCTATTTTATAAACAATGTTATCAAGTCTCAACAATAACAACAACGCATAATCCATACATATCAATAATAATTACCAAACAAAGCGTACTTAGTAACAATTTACTTTACTACTTCACAACATACTTATTTATGTCTAAAGAACTGACAAAATTTCGATAGAGAGATAATGTAAGTAATGTTGTTTTCTTCTAAGTCAAGATTGATAACTGAAACATAATCGATAAATTATTCAGTGTGATTATTGAACGATACATTGTAGCCACCATTTCGATGTAAACAAGACAATCATAACGTAGGATTTACGTATAGAATATTTCACTAACCTTAGTGGTACCTTGATTAAGAATTTCGTGAGAAAAAACGTATATATCTACAGGCTGCTGCTACATAAAAAATATTCCTACTTTCACGCCATATTATTTACTTATATGAAGTAACTTTAACGTTAAGATTGATTACATTATGGTTGTATAATATGTAAACAAAACATTATTTTTTTTCAATGTGGTTAGGCTTTATGTATGTGTCGGCAACACTGGATTCAATACAAAATTAGTTAGTGAACCGGGGACTAGTTCGTCGAATTTATCGGTTTTGGATATGGTTTTTATTTTATATTTAGTGTAAAACTATAAATGTTTATTTTCCTCGTTATGTATATGAAAAATATATTTATAAATTGTAAAAAAAGATATTCTAATAGATTTTAAATAATATGCATATTCAGTATTTAATGGAAATAATCAATAATTTACTTGAATTGAGAAGCAGGGGGTGTAAATAAATTACCACTTTGCTTAGATGCCGCACGTGATGGAGCAAATCCCAATAACTTCTGGATGTTTTGCCTAAAAATAAAAACATAAATTATGATCAAACAACAAATATCAAAATGCTTTTTAAATATTATAAACTTATGTTTAGGCTAGCTGGGAAGGCACTATTTAATACCACAATTTGAGCAAAAGATGTTTAAAAATTTTGAAAAACAAGGAAAAAACCGGACTAAACAGAAAAACATATGCCAAAAGATAAGTAATAATACAAGCAAAACATCCGATATAATCAGTATTATAAAGAAAACTTGTCGGGATGCACAAACGGTACCAATTAAAAAACTTACTGCACTATATATTTATACCATAAACATAACACACTAACGTAAAAGACGAACACTCTTCTCATCAACGTGTCACCAAAACCTAAATGTGCATGTGGGTGTGTAAACGACACTCGTGTGAGTGACTTTTTGTGATGTGAAATTTACGTCAATGCTCGACATGATTATCGATTATTCCATCACAGGCTTTTTGCTATATTTAATTCGGTCTCTTGATTAATTATTACATGTTACATTAAATAATACTATGCTATTTCCAGTTATCTGTACTTTACTTCGCTTCGTTAAACTTAACCTTATTGGACGGGATTCTTTATATTAACATAATCTGTATTATTTGTCGATTGATTGAAATAAAACAAAACGTGATTAAAATGAACTAAAGAAAACAATAATAATAATAAATGTTTACACTCTCACACATGTAGCATGGACATACACACAAATATGACATCACAAACACCCATGACTCGAGAAAAAACATTTATCTGTCACAAACGTCTGCCCCGGCCAGGATCAAACCCGGAACCTCTCGCTCGGCAAGAAGGGTCACTACCAACTGGGCTACGGGGTTGTCTAATAATAAAACTTATTGGTTTTAATTATTTGCTGTAAATCGAAATAACTCATTGCCCTAGGAAATGAAATAACCAACAAATCTAGATATAGTACCTTCATTAAGAAGACGTCGGCGATTTCGTAGAACGAAATAGTTGCTTTTAAAACGTATACTGCAAATTTGTGAGGCACCCAACCTATCTAGTTCAACATTCTTATCCATTTTTCACTTTCTTAGTAGATTGAAATCAATACTACGGCCAATTTTCTTGCGCCTCTTTCTCGCAAGTAGGTTTTGCAAAGCTCGAAATCTCATTCACACACTATGTTTGACTATTACGCTAGTAAGTAGTAGTAGTAGTTTAATAGGTTTATGATTTATATAGGCAGATTTACATAAAATACTATTCAATATTTAACATTATTGTTTAATATTCAAAACATTCTTTAATATTTGATACTATCGCAATCATTTATTTTTCAATTAATAGGTTTTATTTTCATATATGTTACCCGCTCAATATTACGGCCAGTATTCAATATACTAAATATATATTTAACAAAATAAGCAATCAACATAAAACACAGTGGGAAACATATTTAAATTAAACATGACTGATAAATTGGGTTTATTATAGAAAAAATCTAAATAATTTATAGAATTCAAATAAAATATATTGTTATCTATGTGTTAATTTATTACTTACCTTATGCTCATTGTACAAAGAATGTACAAAAAAATAAATGAACAATCAGTATAATCATCCCCTGGCAGGTTTCTGTGACTGAAGTTTTGCAATAAGCCTATCGGTTGAAACGGTAGCTTGGCTACTACTCTTCCATCAAATCTGTAACAATATCATAACGTTACAAAACGGTGTAACAAGGATGTCATTCGCCTATAATCACCCAATACAAAACAAATACTAATACTATCATCCATTGTAGATAGTATTGTATTCGTCGACGAATGTAGATCAAGCCAAATTTTAGCATCTGGTTTTTATCATACCTCACTAATTAGCAGTACTAAAGGAGGATTTTTTGTGAATCACTATTACTGAAAAATAAAATAAGTATAAAAAATAACAAGTTTGTCGTTCATTGGTATTTTTTTATGGGCGAATTTTTTTTTTCTTCTGACAACTTCAATAGGAAAATTTTGGGAACTTAGAAGGAAAACTTTAAAAACTTTGTCGGTCTTTGCGTTTCTCGTTTAATGTTATGGCTATATTTAGTTTGTTTTCTCCTAATATTTACGATTTTGCCTTACTATGGATTTTTGACCAGATATAATCATGCGTTGACTAATGTGTTAAAAATGGTGTGTTTCATTCTGGACCCTGATAGCTGTTAAAATAGATTTTCTTCTCACGAACTTCAATATTTGTAACTGGTTTTATAATGTTTAAAATATTTATGTAGATATGTCGTTGATGTGGTAAGTGGCAATTAATAAATAATCCATTTTATTTACACATACAGGTTTACAAGGGCCAGCGACATTAAAAAATGATATGTTTCTACATAATCCACAGGAGTAATACATAACTATAAGTAGTTAATCAATTATTAATTTATTGTTTTAAATAATTATATTTCCAGATAGTGTTACAAAAGGGATATGACTTTAGAAATGACAAATGAATGAAAATTCATTTTAATTAATTTAAACTGTTATAAAGTAGGTAAATAAATTAATACTTTATAGATCCCTTTCACAGACTCCCTCAAGGGAAATATCCACCATCTGAAAAAATTATTTAGTGCAAAGCAATAAGTAAGCCTGCAACATGTGTAATAAGTAGTATATTCAAATAATGTCAGGTTAATTTTAAATAAAAAGAAATATATCCTTATTTATATTATTAAATTGGGTACAACATATAATAAAGGTTTAAAGTGCCATCTATAAGAACCATGTGAAAACAGGGCCACATATGAATAAACCTTTAGTCCGAGAAACTAAATCACTAGCTTTAAACAGAAAGCTGTTGTCTATTTCCAATATAATTTTATACATATAGCCCTCGTTTGGGTCCTTTAACTTTTCATCACTTTTATTGGTGACTTTGTTGACCATACAACAAAATTACTGGAAGTTACAACTTGTCTGGTCACAGTTTAGAAAGTTTTGATAGTAAATATATGAAAGTCAGTTAATAATCCGGTACATCACTTTAACTGTAACACATTATCAAAAAACAAAAGTTGCAAAAACTTGTTTTTTATGAATGAATGTATATTCAATGTATAAAATTTTATTAACATTCATTACAAAAGTTCTAGAGCACAAAATTTAGAAATCATTGTTTTTGAAATAAAGTACAAAAGACTATGTATAGAATAGAAAATTAATAATGGTTTGGTCCACATTA
>DWPT01007108.1:0-10000 GCA_018251895.1 Agathymus mariae mariae | reverse complement strand
AATGCATTAAATATTGGTAATGAGCAATATATGATATTCAAGTTGTACACTATAAAATGCTATGAAAGGATATTGTAAATTTGTCACACCAAATATAAGTATATTTAGTATACCTGGTTATTTGTTTGAAGCATTTGAGACTACATAAATATTCATTATAACAGTAATTATTTAAATTTATGAATGTTTAATCACTTTATTGGTTGGATTTGTCTAAAAGTACTTGAATTATTAGTAATAAAAGCATGGCTATATCATTGTTTAAGTATAAAATAATGAGTTTGAACCTAAGCACTATTATAGTTAATATCTCAATAATATTATATGGGAAGTAACATATAAAATTATAAACTCACCTGGGATAGTTTTAGTTTCAGAACATAATATAATTATCATATAGGTTGCTTACCAGGTGCAATTTTTTTTTATTTATTTTGTTATGTACAATAAGTTATATAATAACTGAGATAACAACGTTTCACATAATGTACACAAGGAACACCTGCGGTGTGGCATCCAGCAGTGGATCTCCAAAGGATAATGGGTGTGATTAATGCTGGTTTATTTCAAATTTGTTTCTCAAGTTTACATATGTGATACTAATTAATATCTATATGGATGACCAACCATTATAACACATTTTAGATTACATATTGTGAATATTATGAATCATTCATAAATATAGGTTATGTGATTAATAAAGTCAGTAACTGACAGGTGCTTTATCTTTTAATGAATACCCAGTTTTAATATATTGTTTCATTTCACCAATTTGTATCCAATGATGGATTAAAACATATATGTATCATTTACCACATGTACCATTTGTTAGTATCTGCACTGTATTTTAAAGAGGTGGCTGGTAGTGGTAACATTGTACTAGTTTGTTTCAGAAGTCACGTTAATTGTTGGGTTTCGTTTATTGATTTATGGTAATTTTATTAAGGAACACAATACCAAACAAGGTTCTACTAGCATTTCCTAGTTATTTCTGATTTCAAAATACGTCTATCTAAGGCATCATTGAGGTTAATTAGAGTTGTGACCCTAATACTCTGCACATTCAAAGTTGAGATGCACTGACGACTTTGGATTTCGTATTCAGTTTGATAGCACACGCGATTTTTTTTTCATTGTAATTAATTTATGTTGTTTTTTTTATTGTTACGCGAACAATGGAATAATAGAAAACAATGTATATCCAAATAAAATTATTTATTGAAACTTACAAAACAATATTAAAACTTTGTCATTGGTCCTTTCAATTTCCAAGCGAAGTCTTTCTATGGACATACTTCTCATTATTATTTTTACAAATTTAAGTCTTAAGTGTTAACCCTTTTAAATTAACCCTGTTTTATCTATGATACTTAAAGTAAATAAATGAATAGTGAATACACTTGAAATCAGCAGCATTAATTTATAACATAAATATTACACATTTTTTAACATCGAACAGTATGAAAAAATAACATAAAAAGTTTATTTTTATAAGTCTTTCTTTAACAATTATCATTTAAATATAAAAATATATGTTTGCAAATAAATACTAGTTCAACTATTATAATACAAAATAATTATATGGCATTGTATCAAAATATTAAACATAAAATCATTTGGTTAAGTCTTCATATCGCCTCAAAAGGTTCAGCGTTTTTTATGGGGATTGGAGTTCGTTCGTTCCAAAGTTGAAACGTGAGTTATCTATTGGAACATCTAAGCGACACAGTAAAGCACAATTTATAGACAAAGGATATTATTGTATGGATTATAGTACGATTAGCCGCATGAATATATTAATGACAAGGACGCCTGGAAATAATAGTATCGAAACCGGTCCGCGCAAGTTTAAACTTTGCAATAGCCATGTTCTTTTAAAATACGTGCTGAGGAGTATCATTCATCATTTCTTCTCTTCCGAAACGGTGGTAAAAGCAAAAATGACGTGCATAAGTGTTTTATAGATTACCTAAATTTTGAGTTGATTTGATCAATTGTGTTACTACGATAATTTTTTTTTTTTTTTTGTGGAAAATACCTTAATGTTAGATTTTTGAAAAATATCGCACGTAGCGTATCTCAGCATCTAATGTATAATAATTTGAAATGGCCATTAAAGTCTATATTAATATTATAGTGCGAATTTTGTGCATTTGTGTATGCAGAGGGTAATCTTCGGAATCACGGCATCTATTTGAAAAAATATTTAATCACATCTAAGAGGCTACAATAAATCTCAATGGAACACTAACAATCAATTATTTGTTGGAGATGATCTAGTTACACATGTTGTGTACGTCTTTTCAGGTTGTACAATTGGAACATCAAATAAATAGTACTTGTAATTTCATGCGATGGACTTATGGTTATTTTGCTAACTAAAATACGAGCCTTTACTAGAAAACCTATATAAAATCGCCAAACCTACTTATTCCAGGGAAATCCTTAATAGTGCTACGTGTAGGATCCGCAGGTTCGTGAAATGCCGCAATAGTTCCGCAGTGAGTTTATTTCACTTCCACAGTAGCAGTCACGTTCGTAGATCGCAGGTCGATTCCGCTTCGTAGGGAGAGAACTCTTCGCTATCGTATTCGGGAACCGATTACTCTGTGGGCGACCCTACCCGCTATTTATATGGATTTCCAGTTCTTCCAGGCTTTTCTATGCATTCCACAGAAAGTCAATAACAATACCCGGAAATCGACATACATTAGCCACCAGGTAAACGGGCCATCTTCTCCTATGCATGCCATATTATGCATTAAGCATAAGAGCGAGAATGGCTTGAAGTGTCCCTGGTAGTTTTTGTTACTACCTGGGTTGCCTCTATTGTGTTTGGCCAACCCTTCCAGAAACTACGAAAGGACGCCGCCGTCCACTTTTCGGCCATCCTTTCGAGAAGCTTCGTAACAATAGCTTTGATCGATGATTGTAAAGGCATTTTTGTTTTTTTAACATGAACACTAGTCCAAATATCTTGTCAAATTGATTACTCTATATTTGCAAGTTATAGCATATTATAATATTCGAAATATCTTTCAACGTAACTTTTCTACCTATATTATATAGCTTATGCGACTTACAAATCGCGTTTTTATCGTATTTAGGTATACCTAAGACGGCTTTTGCTGCAATATTAAAAGTCATTAACTTTCAATGTAGACTGATCCTTTTCAGAACTCCTATAGTTTAAGTACTGACTATAATCTCACAATATTTCAAGAACACCCTTCAAGTCTCTTCTGGATAAAAAACTTAAAACATTCTGAAAACATTTTTGACTTTTCAGTTTCGCCATTTTGCCAAACAAAATATGTCTACATTTTCTTTTTTTTGTTCACAGATTTTTATCCAAACTTAACAGTATAAAAAGATTTTCATTACATTTACAGAAGAACTAATTTATCTTCTGCTTACAAACCTAAATAACCTATATAGATTGCCAGTAATATTAATTATCTTTTTGATAATCCATTCAATATGTCAAAATTTGTCAGATTGGTATCTGTCTATCTATGGTATGGAGACACTTAACTAACAAAGCTAGTCTTTTACTATATAAAAGTACACGTTTAAAATAAACATTTAGTGTTTTAGTAAACAATAAAAAATATAATGTGGTAATTGCTGTTTAATTATAACATCTTCAGCATAATATCCACTATAAGTACCCACTTAAGCTTCATAATTGTATTATGATAAATACAAAATAACTAAGTATTAAATATTTTATATTCACGCTATTGACTTTAATCATCATGATTTGTGAAATCATTGAAGTCATAAAATTTAAACAACTATGGAACAACAGTAAAGCTAATGGTTGATTTACTTAATAAAATAACAGTATTTATACAAATTTTACATTTAGAACAGTAATTGTTGGAACTTTTGATTATTCCCTCTAGAATTAAACAATGCTTACTCATATCAACTCATTGGTATAATAAAGTTACTTTTCAGTGTTTTAGATTTTTTTTTGATGGTTAATAAGAAACCTCTTAAATCAGAGAAGCTAAGCTGGTTGATGTAGAAAGAGATTCGTCATCTCAAATCTATAGCTTATAATAAAATATTTATTTTTATTAAACTTACAGATGGCAAAGTTAAATCCCTTACCAGGAGACTCCAAGTTCATTAAAATATACAAGAGTTGTTAAAAATCGATGCTCCAGATGTAGGTCTTCCCAAAACCTCATACGATCGGAAAATGGGTTCCTGCCCTTCGTCAGTTCTGTGCTAATAGATAGAAAATTAATTTTGCTTTCGCTTTCCACTGGTTCCCATATTACATTCAGGAGCGGATCGTTTTCATCAGGTGTCGGTGTGCTGCAACAACAATAATTTGTCATTTCCCTGTTGCAAGATCAAAATTACGCTGTTTAAAAATTAAAAATATTTTGGCACTTTTAGTTTCCGACAAGGCCTGCCTAAACACCGCTGGGTTTGAGCGCTTGAAATCAAAGTATAGGTATTGCAAGTCAGCCTGAATATGACTCTAGCTTTCGACCGGGTCTGGCACAAGGCCCTTCTCGTGAAGTTTTTATATTATGGTTTTCCTGAATGATCATGCCATTAGATAGCCAGCTTTTTGTTTGCGCGGCATATCAGAATCGAAGCTGACGCTTGCTGCTCAAAGGTGCAACTTAATAATGCTGGCGTTTCTCAAGGGTCTGTGCTATCTTCTACACTGTTCATTCTGCATATCAATGACATATTACAAAAAAGCAGCGAGGTTTAGAAATCATCAACATGAACATATTTTAGGATAATATACATGTACCTATTGTATACCAATATATAAATAACGTTTTGCTAATAATGGCGAACAAAGTCGATATTTTGCTTTGGTAGATAAAAGGTGTGCGAGTTATACACGCATTAAAGATATTATTTCGCTTCCGTTCGTTGCGGGCCAATACTGAGAACCTATTTCGCCTGCGTTTTAACCATGGTTATGATGTTAGGTAGTTATGACCCACGGTGGGTCCACGGGTATTTTTTTTCCCCGTATACCCACTGCTCTAGAACGGGACTACGGGTAATTGAAATAAAAGTGCCTTTTACCCTTGGTGGATTGCTGTTATGTTTAGAACATTATAGATTGGATTATTATAATCTCTTTACACTTCCCGGTTTATGCCCTGTATCATTACGTTATTTCAAAGTCACTTAGTCTAGATTCTCTGATTATTGAATTTTTGTAAACGCCATCAGGAATTGATTGATTAATAAATGAATATATATGTTGAAATATAGCTAGCGAATTAAATAATACAGAGGATTGGAGGACATGTCATTTTATACAACGGATACCAATTTTAGAAATTGAAAGATACTATAAATACGGAATCTCTATGGAGTTGCAGTAAAAAACGAAAGGACAAACGTTGTGGTTCTGTTACTGTAAATGATGTAAGTTAATTTCTATTCTCATTCTTACCGACTCGATTCCTTTAATTAAATACTACGTATTTACAATCTTACAGAAAATGGAAGTCATTAAGGAACATTCACACCAGGCGTTTCGAAATATTAGCAAAATAAAGTGACCCTTGCAATGAATAACACACGAGAAGCTGTACAAAGAACAGATAGACCTATACCAGAATAACTGGCAACAGAAAGGATACGACCTTATTATGCCTTTACTTAAATTTGAAAACGATAGTTTCTATGACTCACGCAGCAAATCTGTAATCGTGATTAAATTAAATTTTGAAGAAGTACAGATACCAGTGCAGCACTCGCATTATATAGATGGTCACACTAACATAATTATTTTTTGTATGAAACAAAACAAAGACTATCAATGATGTTGAAGAAATATTTGGCGACACAACTTTCAAGTGTGCTTGCTTTTGCTCAGTTGTTTATTATTCACGGTGAATTTGGGTGTACAAATACTACAACCAATGTTAAGCCGTTATTATATGCTTTGCTCAGTGACAAAACCAACGTAACATAGGTGATAATTTTTCAATTAATAAAATCGCAATTTCCACTAAAATACCACTGCGATTTTGAGCTTGCTGCGTTAAACGCATTGTGTGCCATTCAGGACGTTCTTCCTGATATTACCGTTGATGGTTGCTATTATCACTGGTCCCGAGCTATGTGGCGTAATGGGTGGAAAATGTTTGGGTTAAGAAAATCGAATCAGCAAAATGATACTTAATGGATACGTACATAATGTTAAGTATTGAATAAGAATAATCCAATATATTAGGTAACAATTTTACAATATTGAGATTTTTTTTGTTTAGGATAACCGAAACCAATATATTGTTTTAGAAATAGGTTAATAAATTAAATATAATTTTAAGTTTTGTATTTAACTTTCAATCAGGTAAGGAACCGTGGACCCTTTGTGTGTCATAGCTGTGGGACCACGGTTAAAACGCGATTTCGCCTCATAATTTAGGAGGTCTGGAGGTAGTTCACCGTGCTACATCTGTGCTCTACATAAAGTTCTTATGCTCCACGGAGAGCAGTTATACTGGGCGTGTTTTTACATTAACAGTCATCCATTATGCGACTGCGTTCAATATTACTTAGTCTTGTAAGATTGACATTGTTTTCAACGGCATTGCCTAACTTACCCATATTTTGCAAAATTAGTCCACATTTTAACTACTCTGCTTCTTGTTTTCAGAGCGTCACGATTTCCGTTCCAGAATTCAGGCCTTTTCCTAAATTCGAAGATAAAAGGTATTTCTGCGCTATATCCTACACATGAGAAAAATTTTATGCATTTTGGTACACACCATTCGCCTGCATTGTTGATTATGTAATAAAATATTGGACATTGGGGTACAGCTCGGTTATGAACTCTTAACGTTTTATTTACGTAATATAAGTAATGGTAATCTCTTAATAATTGCAAATAGTGAGACTTTACATGTAACGGAGAGTTATCTTTTCCAATATAATGATCAAAAAGTTGCTGACCAAATCTTGTTGTGGTGGCGTCGTGAAGCGCGAGAGGTTTGGGTACAAGTAGATCAACATTATTCTTAAATTTTTCATAGTCAAAAAAATCATCTTTGATATGTGTAAATAAATGGGTTTCAGTGTTATTGCTGCCGATTATAAAAGGAACTTTATTGTAGTTTCCTGATTTTATAATTAAATACGGGCTTTTTGTAAGAAACGCCGATTGACCTTCAAATTCGTCTTCGACGCACGGTTTAAATAAAGACTCGTAAATGTCACTTGCACTGAGGTCAAACTCGCTCAGAGATATTTCAAGACAGACTTTCATTATCTCCATGGCGGAAAAGGATCTCAATTCTTCGACTGCTTCTACAACACTAGTGTTTGTGATGCCTATTTTTTTCGCCAACTCCATAGCTCTAGTAGATGGTTTCTTGTGCAAAGCCCAATTATTTAAGGCACAGGCATTTTGCATTATCGCTTTATGAAATAAACCATGCGCCATAGGAGAGAGCATCATAAGATGGACAATTGCTGCACCTGTACTGCTCCCAAATATGGTAACATTATTTGGGTCTCCTCCAAACTTGCCTATATTCTTTTGTACCCATCGCAATGCCATCACAATATCTTTTAGACCATTGTTGCCAGGAGCTGTGAAGGCATTGCAGGATAAAAATCCAAACGGTCCGAGTCTAAACCCACATCGTACATAAATAACATCATGTTGTAGCAATAACTTTGGATCCCAGACAAAATCTACATAGACCATGAAATTAAAGCTTCCTATCCAAAACATGACTGGCATGGGCTTATCAGGTTTTATATTTGGAGTAATGACTTCTAAATAAAGGCAATCTTCTGATCCTATAATTTCATAATTTATGTATATACTAAGTGGTTTTGGCATTTCTTGTGTACAGTCTAATAATTTTGACCATGGTTGTATAGGGCTGGGTGGCTGAAACCAAATATTAATAACTTAATTATAATTATTAACTACCACTATTATTTTCTTATTATTTAAATAAAATGAAATTTGATTTACATATTTATATACACAAATTAATTGTTGTTTCATTAAAAAATATTTTGATGTTGACATTAAATAAATAAAATAATTAAGTCTAATCACATAAATTTCGAAAAAAGTAGATTTAGGGTACAAATTTATTTTAACCCGATGATTAGTAGAAATAGTAAGTGACTTAAAGGTAATTATTCAGTACATTCTGCTTTATCATCACAATTATCATTTAATAGGGGTTGTAAAGTCGCACACATACACAATAGAGACCTACTTGTAGATTAAAACTTCCTAATTGATACAAACTTCTCCTCCAATTACAAAGATACACCAGTGAACTCAAACAGGCCCGAATGATTTAAGCCTAAGTGTAATAAGTGTTAACCTAAACTGCATAACATGTTTGTTACAAAAGAAAATGATGTACATTTTATCAACAATATTTATATTTAGTATTCTAAATGCGATATTATAATGTTACGACCTTTGAAAATAGGAATTCAGTACATAATGTACTTAAGATTTTGTAGATACTAAATTTTGTATTTTTTATTAATTCTTACCATAAATCTTAGATTACCCAGTGGTGGTTTAGCGTAGGGAATTTTCTTGAAATGAAATATATTTCGCTCTTCATTTTTTCCCGTATATCCGCAAATAGGACCATTTTCCGTTTCAATAATACATTTACAGTCTTCATTAATAGCCTCCATTCTACCAATTTTAATAAGGGTTAGAAGCTATTAATATATTCAGTATTATTTTTTATTTACTGTAGTAATTAATGCCATATATATTTTACTTATTTTGTTAAGTAAATAAAAGTTGAATCACACAAATAATAAGACAGCTTAAATGTATAGTTCAGGACACCGACTAGTTAAACCACAGATTAAAATGATGTTAAGGTTAGATAATTAAGATAGAGAATAGAGATCACAATTTACATATCTAGTTAAGCAGTAAATACACTATCGGTTTCAAACATTAGTATATATCCGTGTACATAATCGTGACATGTCGTGACATTCTATCACCATCATGGTGTCTGTTATATCGTTGTTGCAGTTTAATAATAAAAATATTTTTGTTTTTTTTTTTGATAATTGACAATTATAATACTACATTGAAAAAGAACTTCGTAAAGCATTAAGCCTAACAAAAATTAGAATGTAACTACTACTACTACTATTATTTCTTCATCCATCCATCAGCCCTTCGAAGTCCACTGTTGGACATACGTCTCCACTAACTTGCGCTACTGTGATTGGTTCTGAGCCCTCTGAATTCAGCGGATACCCATTGTTTTCTTCACGTCGTCACTCCACCTGGTTGGGGGGCGTCCTACGTTTCGTTTGCCAAGATGTGATATCGGATGTGGACGTGGTTATCGGTCATTCGAACTATATGGCTAGCCCATTGCCATTTCAGCTAGCTAATTTTGCAAGCTATGTCGATAACTCCTGTTCAACGTTTCGGATTCTGTCTCGCAAAGCACGCTGCGTGAATTTTAGTTTATGTATAAGACCGATAGTAAAGCATCACGTCTCAGATCCTTATGTCACCGCCGGTAACACATACTACTTGAACATTTTCGACTTTAGGCACTAAGGTATTTTGTATAAGATACCTCGTAGTTTCCCAAATGCAGCCCATCCGAGTTGGATTCTATGAGTTACTTCTTTCTCGTAGTTGGACTTACCCATATTCTAGATAAATCTACTCGTCTACAACTTCAAGAGCAGGGCTGTCAACCATCACCGGTATGGGTGTGACATGGATATCTGACATAATTTTTTTCTTGTCTATGGTCATTTTAAGACCTACCCGCCGTGAGGTGCTGTTTAAGTCCCCGAGCATAGTACTAAGTTCTTCCAGGGAACTCGTCACGATGACTATGCCGTCGGCATATTTTAGGTCTGTGAGGTATTCGCCATTTGTGTTAATGCCACATCTTTTCCATTCCATCAGTTTGAATACATTTTCCAACGCAGCGGTGAACAATTTTGGGGATATAACATCCCCCACTGCTGTAGA